>JAUZNJ010038352.1:0-35448 GCA_034780135.1 Jordanella pulchra
TCTGCTTAACCAATAGTCTCTGGACCCAACTTATTCCTTCCCTCGCTGAAGACCTATCTGAACAACTTCAAGGTACAATCAGAATCCACTCACTTGGCAAACCACCCGACTACCTGGCTAATCAAACCTCTCGGCCCTACAGACATCAGTGATTCCAGTCCCGGATCTGTCCCAGTACCAATTCATGTTTACTCCGCAAAAACATTCAATAAACTCTGTTTTACTTTTACCCAGCTTCCTGTGGGGTTCTGCATATTGGGTTTAGTCTCCTAAACCAATCATGACAGATACCAGTTAGGTACTTCCAACATATCCTATTCTTAAGTGTAGAATCTCTTTCAACAGGAAATGCAATAAGACAGGAAGCAGTTTGAGTTTATTTTGTGACAAGTCCTGCTGTGGGAAACCTTTGTTTTTATTAAAGTTTTATTTAGACAGAAAACAATGACTACTGAGACGAAAAAATAATTTTCAAGGGTTTGTTCAATTGGGCACCTAGTCACAAGTTATGAGGTTACAACAGGACCAGGATTCAGAGAGGAACATGATAGATAGCTTCCATAGAAAACGTACAGTAAGGCATACAGACAGAGAAATGGGCAGAAGAATCCAACAGTGAACAATGACAACATCTGAGGGAAGAACAGAGCATGATTTGAAATGTGGGGGAGTTTATCACGATTATTTGAAACATCTGTGTAAGAATGAAAGCATTAAGACAAACAGATAGAAATAAACTACTAATCAAAGGAAGACTAATACTGATCTTTAGAAATAACCTATAGAAGGAAGGGAATAGAACACAGGAAACAGGTAATACAAGTAAACAGAATGGAAAACCAAAAAGGTAAACATTTAAGGATTATAATGTCATTTACAATCATTTCTGATTTTAATTTCAACTATATGAATTCTTAAATCCAAATTTAGCACTAAATCAAACACTTTCATATTTCAGTATAACCCTGTACAGAACTTAAAGATTTAACAGTGATTTTGATTAAAGAAACAATGTTGTGTAGCGTCCCTACTGAAGACTTGTAAAGGTAAAAGTTTCATTTTTTTTAACACATCAACGTCACAAAATGCACACGGCTATCGATTCTTATATAGACGATACATTTTGGGTTTCTTTAGGTTTTCAATTATTTTCGTTACTTTACATTCATATTTGCAAAAACTGGGATGGACTGAAATCTCACTGACTCTGTAAAATAGAGAAACATTACAAGTTGCCATTCATACAGATGGAGTACGATGAAAATGCTAATTGCTTCATGGACTAGTCAGCATGCATTATTTCTCAGGGTAGCAGTAATAGTGTTATTTATCTGATGGTTAAACCTATACCCACACATGGCTCCAATAAATTTCCCAAGAAGACTATTTGCATGTTCTTTTTTTTAGCATGTACATATTAACACATACAGCTGCCAGCAATGTAGAGCAGATCATAATGTGCTCCATCTTTGCTCACTTCAGTTGCAGTAAACGCTGTGAGGCAAAGAGGAAAAAAAACAAAAACAAAATCAGCATCAAACAGATGGTGAGATAAATATCAGTGGCCTTTGGAACTGATGCACAGATAGAAAACTCTGGATAAACAGCAGCAATAGAGTGAATAAACTCACGCGGTCTGTACATGCCTGTGTTTTTTAGATTCAGTGGTTTTAATGGAAGAACATGACTTCCTCCCTCCCTGAATCCCCTTTACCTCTCTTTCCCTCTTACAGTTTACGTCTTTTACGTGACGAGAGGATTAGTGGGAGACGAAGTCCGCCGAAGATGCAGGGAGAGTGTGTGTGTGGGGGGGATATAGAGAGGGGAGGAGAAGAGGGCAAATAAAAACAGGCGGTATCGAACGCTGACCTGTTTTGGGCTGATAAGCTGAAGCTTCTTTGTGCTGAAGCCACTGGGTTTAATTTGAGGGGGACAACATTTGGAATTAATTATCACACACTACAGCAGCCCTGCGCCTTACAGTGCATGCTGAATAGTACATCCACGACAATACAAACTTTAGAAAGCTTATGTGCTGGAATTTACTGCTACAGAGGACTCCCTCTTGCTTTATAATAAATCTGCATAAAATACAGCTGAAAATATGCAGTTAAAAACTAGATATGTTCCCTTATCGATGTAATACAAGCATAAAGTAAGAAAGCCACGTGACATCAATAAGGTTTTACTCTTTAGGACATAATAAAAAGATTCAACCACAAGAAACAACAAACAACCTTAGGAAAATATCACGTTTACCTCTCAAAAATTAAGGAAAGGTTCAGAAGCAAAGGGTTAAAAAACATGAATAAATCTAAATTAACACCTTTATTTCCATAGAAGTCACATTGAGTTTGCATTGAATATTAATCAGGCAGGTGAGTAAAATGTTGATTAACATCAGCATTTTTTAAAATCTATATTCTAATTGTTCACGAGATGCTTAAACATTGTCATTAGGTAGAATCAAAATCATTGACGAGTCAGATGTCTGATATGTGGGAACTAAAGTAACTAATGTGTGGCCATAGATATAGCTTAACTTCGATATGGAGCTTTTTACAGCTTTAAAGTAAACTATGGACTTAAGGAGTCATCACAGTCATTTAAATGCAACCCATAGCTTTTTAATTATATTTACAAGAGTAACCTCTGTTGACGCAAATGTTGGGTTAACATTTAAACAAACGCTCCAGCTTGTTGAGTTAGAGAGGAGACTAAGACCTTGTATATCGTAAGTGAAGACCCTGTGCCTGGAAAGCAGTGAATTACGATGTGAACGAGACGTATGCGGATGGTTTTCCTCAGACCACCTTCATAGGTTGCCTGGAAGTAATGTAATTCAAATAGATTCTGTCGAGGGTCACACTGAGGGACCACCCACTGACCTGACTCTCCTCAAGCAGCAGAGATGCCTTTAAAAATACCCAGGAGGAGGAAAAACAGAAAGAAAAAATGACGAGTAAAATCAGCACAGTTGATATTATGTAGGTTTTTTTTGTTTTTTTTAATGATTCTAATGATTCTCATTATAATAAGAAATCCCCCCCCAGGTCAGCATTGAATTGATCAGTGAATATCTGTTATGTTCCTATGTTGTGTGAACTTCTCTCTGATATTTGGGTTATTTGGCATCATTGTTTTGAAGCTGACTGAGCTTGCTGCTTCTGGAATCTATAAAATGCAGCACAACATCCTGTCCTAATTGTCATTACAAGCAACCCATTTTGCAAGTGAAGGTATTAGGATTTTTTTAGGCAAAATAATCTGTTATACGAGCCGCTCTGAGCTCATCTGATTACAACCTGTTTTATCAGTGAATGTTTCCAAGTTTTGAGGTGTTCCTACAACTCTTTCTTCAGCTCATGAGAAGTTGTAAGGTTGATATTGCATTGAAATGTTTGCAGCTGTGGGTATTTTTCTTTTTCAAGCACCAATTTTTGGAAACACAAGAGACACCAAGAAGGATTTGTATTCTCACAGCTGTGGTATCTGATGACTAGATGCTGCCACTGTGGGATGTGCTCCTATGTTGTCATTGTGGTTTGTACTTACCACCTCTCCTGACCTGAGCACTCTGCTGCCTGTAGGCTTAAATAGCACCACACTAGAAGCATAACCTCAATATTAAAACAATGCAATATCAATGTATTTCTGCAAGTAATTGCCTAGCTTACATGCAACAATTCCTTTTCTTTTCTATTGAAATCCAACACTACAAAAACATTAGTGAAACATTATTGCTTCATTTTGTCTGCAGCATTTGTTTCTGTCATATTAGGGACCACTGTACTTTTGCTCAGGGTTATTTTACCATTAACGGCCTATGCCCACAATTCATAATACCCTGAACATAAATGTTGCAGAGATGAGAACGTATCATATTCACTACAAAATACCAAGAGAAACTTGTGAAATTATTTGAAAAAAAAAATTCACCTTAAATGTGCACCTTTGCACCAGAACGAAGTATTTATAATCAAATGTACAGCAAATGTAACATACAGTGTAGATATACAATCTTAAACAGTGCAGTTAGAAGAATGTCAATAACAAAGAACGGGATTGGCTGTTCCCAACAGTTCTTTAGTCTTTATTTGCAGCTCTAAATTTCAATAGAAGAGTTGATCTTTGACAACACTCTTAATATTTCCCTAAATGCCAAACCTTTAACCTAAGATAAATCATTTATAATTTTAGACAAAAAAAAAAAAGCTACCGCAAAACCATGACTATTTAATTTTTCTGCATCTATCAGAACTCATAATAGATAGACGATTGATCCAGATAATCTGAATGTCACAGCAAACATTTGATCAATGTGCATGTCAATATCGGGTAACTGCTTAAAAAAAGTGAAGGAAAATGTGTTCAGGGCTTTTAGACGTAGTGAGGGGGATGTTCAGGGGCAGGAAAATGAAAACAAATAAGCATTTACAAGCCATACGTTTCATTAAGCTCAAACAAACACAAAGTGATTAAATACGCATAAATAAAACCGAATTTGGACCTCATTATGGTGAAATAGATTCTGTATACAAGAATGTCCTGATTGGAAAACAAACAAATGTACTGAACCTTTAGGCATCAATACTACTGACACTAGCATAATATGCTGTAATTTGTGTCCACTATTAGGCAGAGACCAGCTTTCTAGTCTCCAAGTCTCCCTTTTGTGTGAAACATTTGTGACCCATCTGTGGGCACTGAACTGCACACCTTAAACCACATGTGTAGCAGTTTTCCTTTTTGACAAGACTAAACTATGGACCGGTTCTAGGTGACCTCGACATCTTATCTTTTAAATTTGACTTAATTTGCCTTGGACCTGTGGCTTTCTAGATAAACGGCAGTGTTTATTACACGATTCAGACAAAAAAAAATAAAATTACTCAAAGGTAATGGCGTCCAAACCTTGCTTGCGGTAAATTCTACTTCTAGCTTAATGCACCAGTCAACCTAATTAGCCCTGTTTTTATCTTTAAATGAAACAATTCTGTTCCCAGCCTGCATTGACTGGGCTTACAGACACTGCAGTGGCAGCGTTGCAGATTTAGCCTCCCCCATTACACTTTACAACAGCTCAGTCAAAAATCACTGCATGTAATTTGTGTCCATGCTTGTTAACACTATAATGTGCTGCGGGTAGTAAATGGTGCAGGGTACAATTATTAAAAGGGTGCCGTGCAGCCAGGCAGAGCAGCAGCAGCGAAGGAGCGACTGTGTGGCTTAGCAGGGTTGTGTGTATGTACGCAGTGTTCTGCATGTTATTTCCTTGAAGTCATCAGACCTACGCAACCCCCCCCCCCCACCACCACCACCACCACCACCATCATGGAAAGGCTCTTATGATAAGTGGCAGCCATGAAATATGCACAGCCTGCCCTAGCTGCCTGACTCGTTTCAGAGCGTTGCTTTACTTTCCCATCTCGTTTCTCCATCTTTCCCTCTTAACACTCCCTTTCTGACACCTTTCTTCCCTCATTTCTAGACATTCTTTAGTTACTTTCTCTCCTCTTTTTTTTAAACTAAGTATTTCCTTCTCTTTTTGGTCAATGGTCAGCCTTTCTTTCACCTTCTATAACCCCAATCTCTACCTCCTGGGCTCTTTTTTAAAGTCTATTCCTTCTTCATTCTCCTTTACAATCACATCAGCTTGTATCCAGGGGCAACAACAGCATTTGGGAGTTTGACCGTGTAATGAATTAAAGCTAAAGCAGCGAAGGATGCAAAAGAATAGAGAAGCCAAAGCCCACCCAACAGATAATGACGGAGAATAAAAGGTACAAAATAAACATGAAAAAGACAACTTTTGATTTGTTTATTTAAGGAATGTCTGCTATTCAAATAATACCCCGAGAATAATAAAAAAAAGCAATTTGGCACATGGAAAGCACTGTAAAAAGCTTTTTTTCCATTATATGAATGTTCGCACACAAAACACAAAATAATTACGATTGGAGTACTGGTATTACAGAAAACAGATCATCATAATATTATATCATATGAAAAGTGAGTAGGTCCCTAAGTGATAAAAGTTTTCATGCAAAGATCATCTTCTCTTTTTATCAACAAAATGGGAAAATAGTAGAAAAGAACACCAATCCTTGAATAAGAACTCCTCATTTACAATACTGACCACATGTATCGTAATATGTATTTAAAGACACTGACACAGTAATATATTGGTGCATAACATATCCTGGTATTTTTACTGTTAAAAACATCAAGCAGTAAATGAAAAAAAAACATGTGACAAAGTAGCCAGAGCAAAGGTAATGAACACAGATTAAGACAAACATTGGCATAAAAACACAGTCAATTATTTGACTTTTGAAACCTTTGAAAAAGAGAAAAACAACAGTGTTTTTTTTTTTTTTTTTTACTCTTCCTATTGTTTGGGGATTTAAAATTCTTGGCTTGTGAAGCGTAAGAAAAACATTGTTTTACTGACAGACTGCAGTTAATTATCTTTGGAAGACCAAAAGACAATAAAACAAGAGTACCATGTTAGATTAATTCATCCACTGATGTGACAATCCATAAGAGAAACATGGTGACATTTAGGTACTATGCTTTATAGAAGATTCCTTCTTATGAGCTAATTATTTGATAAAAACCTGTAGAAGAAGAAAATATCTAAATGTTGAAGGGCCTCACTGCAGGACTGGAGTTTGACAGCTGTTATTTCTTACATGGACATATGCCAAATTCTATTTAGAAATTAAATCTGATCTAAAGAACAAAAGGAAAGTCAGACATGTGTGAAAACTTATTCACACAACATGTGGCGGCTCACTAAAAACTACCCTTACATGTTAGTACTATAAAACAGCAATAAAACCCTTAACTGTTTTCTGTAATGCAATATGTTTTTGGGGCTATGCAAGATCCTAACCCATATTAAACCCTGCAACAACCTGAGTCATGTTTTCGTTGACTCTCAAACCTACCTATCCAAATAGAAAAGAGACACAACTGAAAAAATTAGTGTGACTGGTCCTAGGTCAGATGCAAAGAAAACTAAAAAAAAACCGTTCCTTTTTCTGGTGTTAATAATAGTGAGTAACTAAATCAGGGTAGATATCAATACAAAGCAAATCTGACGGTAATGCTAAATCTTTAGTAGAGTGCTGTATGATGAAAAGATAAAAGATCACATTGTTACAAACTATTTTCAGGCCATGTCTTTAAATGTTAAAACAGGATTATTGATGCAGAAAAGGAAGTGGTTTTCGAGTTGATTCTATGTTGTTTTAAGAGAGTCGCTGTTTGTGTGGCAGATTTTAGAGGAACTCTTTAGTCAGATCTCCCTGTTTGCACAACAAAGGGCTACTTCTGCTTCTGTTTTTGGGGGGTTTAGAACCACATTTGATTTAATGAAATTCAAAAACTGAAACACTTTGATTGATCAAATCTGAACTGGCTACATTGCATTTAAACAAAGAATCTGTAAAAAAAATTGTGAAAAGACTAATTAGCTTTTCTCTGTGTTTTGGCAATAAGACCAATTCAGAATTTATTAAGGACGATCTTTGCAATTGATGGACAGCTGAAACTTTGGCTGCAGTATTTAAAGGTAATTACAAGTTCTTTAAAACACAAAATCTTGTGAAAAGAATATCCTCTGATCTCACAAGTCAACTGTATCTACATCTGTCTTTAAAGACAGGATGAAATTATTAAAAGAAACAGAAAGAAACAGTGGTTGAAAATTAGTAGTGGAACATAAAATGTTTTTCTGTTTTTAGGTTTTTGGTCCATCGCTCTACACACACACAAAAAAAAACTTTGTTGGGAAATAACAACAGCAAAAGACATCAGTCTTATAGAACACAAGTTATGCTTTTATGAAGTCCTGTTTGGACACAGCTGGGTATGCTTTGTTTTGTTAGGTGTGTTTAATAAAGAAAAAATAAATCTGGAAGGCTACAAAATCTTATTTTGTAACCTTCCCGTTTCCTTATTTTAAAGGCGAAACATAAGCAATTATTCTTTTAACATGTTTTTGACTTTGCTTGATTCAAACGGACTTCTTTTACTTTTTATACATGAACTATATTTTGTGTACATTAAAATAAAAGGAAACACCCATTTCTGGTTTTTCCCATTAAATTTTCTGAAATGTATTTTCTAAATGACTGCTAAAGCACTTTTTTTTTAATTCAAATTTTATCTACAGCTGAAAAACATACATATGCACCCAAACCTCCATCCAGCATGTGAAGGATGCCATTAGAAGACTAAATAAGTGAGAAAATGTTTTGCAAAGTTGTCAATGATTGCAATACCAATTAGATCACTTTCTGATTAATAGATTTAAAACAAGCTAAACTGATATGAGGGAGCGTTGGTCCTGTGTTCCCTAGATAAGTAAATGCAAGGTGTTTACAAACAAACATAAAAAAGAGGTACATTTTCACAATCAAGTGCCCTACAAACCGAAAAAAATAAACTCTGTGCATGTGCACACACACATACTGTAAACAAACCTCCAGGTATTGGAATCATGCATTTGTAACGTAAACAGACAGGCCTGTTAACTGCAGAAGTTAAATACTCAAAGCGTCGGATCACAGTAGAAACAACTGTTTTCTAGATAATGAACTACTTCAAGCCTTCAAGTAACACTAAGTTCTCCAACAGCATTTCACCGTTAAGATCCAATGAATGGAAAGCAATAACATGCAACCAAAAATCAGGTATTTGTGGTGCAAATCGGACGGTACAAATGATGGCTTATTTGGGTAAGTAATAAGTTAGTGAGTAAGGCCTTGTATTGAAGACTTAGAACAGCACAGGTAGGAAACAAATTCTATAGAAATTCTTAATAAAGAAACCATGCAAATAGGTGAAGCATTCCAGTTTTAGATAAGAATAAACATCAGACACTCGTACAGGTCTATAGTCATTAAGATGCACAGATTTAACTAAAGTATTTAAGTTTCAAGCCCCTAAGAATGAACTAAAATCTAAAATCTTTTCTACTTTTCTTTCACTTTTAAACTTGGCCTTTCTTGGCTAAAAGTTAACAATACACAGAAGTAAAGAGTAAGTTTTTACTCACCGTTTGATTGACAGTTTAATGACTTTTGTGTGATGTATGTTAAATATGGCTCAGAGTTCTTTTTTTCTTTTAATTCCTGCTTAATTTGACCTTTTATGAGCAATTTCATCTTGGCTACACACTGTTAATCGAATGCAAATCTTTGTTCACACTACAGAAAACAAGCGGCTAACGATGATTCTAAAAAGTTTGGGGTGAATCAGATTTCCATGCTTTCTCTACAAAAGTCTTCACTGTATCATGCATATATTTATAAAACACTGGTTAACACACTGATGGTATATTGTATGTTTTTTTTTTATTATGAATATAATGTAGCAAGAGCTGGATAAGAAAAGCATGAAATGTTTTGCAAAAGTCTTAGTAATAACAACAAGATTCAGTCATTTAAATGGGACTTTAAGCAATAGAGCAAATAAAAACCAGCACCAACTTCTGCTGTTTAAAAAGTAATAGATGGATTTGAAAGTTTTTTTTATAGTAACATCTAAAAGGATTTCTGTGAATTTTGATTCAATTCAATATTTTTTTATAAAAGTAAATAGTTTGCAGAGGCGATTTATTTTAAATCTCTTTTTGCACAACTAAAGTTGGAAATTGCTTCACCAGAATTATTTAATTTTGTCTCTGACGCAGATAAAGGCCAATTTTTAAGTGGACATTTTTGCGATTTTCTTTTTTTGCCATAGCTGTCCTCTTGCCCATAGAATTCTTTCAGATTTTGTCCCATGAGCTCATGATCTTTGCTGCTCCTCCAGAGAATTTTTTTTTTTTTTGACCTGCCCTGTTTAGTTGGATGGCCATGTTTGGAAGGTTTTTGCTTTTTTTTTAGCATGGTGACAACAAAGGGGGCAAAACACAATACCATATACAGCATTTTTTTGAAAAAGAAAAAAAATAAGGAATGAAATCGTAATTTCTCCCATATCACAATTACGCACTAATTTTGTGCTAAACTCTGAGTAAAATACATCTAAAATTGTTGTTATAACCTAAAAAATAGCACTGATGCTTTTGCAAGACACTATGCTTTCATTTTTCCAGAGTGCTACAGTTCATGCAGTTATGGTTTTACTGCAAAATGTGAAATAAGCAACAAATCTGTACTCGAGGAATTATCTTTGTCTATTAGCAGGCTGGATTTTCATGTGTGCATTGTGGAGTCCTCTGTCACGAGCATGTCTGTGTGTGAGTCCATGTTTCCATGCGTGGAGCTGAAATCAAGCCTGCTCGGCAGCAGCGGTGGTAGGAGCACTTTCTGGAAACTCTGGGTTGATATAGGAGAATCCCTGGAACTCGTCCTGGTCCAAGTTCTGAATCACCTCCTCATCAGGGGGGGTCAGCACCGGCGGGTGGCGAGTGAAAAAGCGGTCAAAGTTCTCGGCCTCCCGTCCACACTGTTAAGGAGGGCGGGAGAGGGGGGATGGATTGGGGAGAGGAAGAGCGGGGGATGGACAGGAATGGATGGAGCAGGTGAGGGTAGAAGGAGAGGAAAAACAAAAGAAAAAGGAATGGAACCACGGTGTGAGATGACATCACTTGGAAATGGTTTCAAATATCAGAACAAGCAAAGTAACTGTGGTGCACTTTGATTTGAAGCACACCTCATTTTTGCTTTCCTTTTTCAAATATTTGAGGCGTATTCTCAACTTTTAACAGAAAATGCCTCAAACATCCTGGAGCAATGCACTACTATGAATCAGCAACCATGCATGTGTAGTGGAAGGGTCAGAATCCTCCAAAACGCTACACATTCTCAGTTTATTTGATCGCTGTTGGAGCTCGAATTGTTGGGACTTTCTAATGAAAAACCTCACAGCTATAAGATAATTATAAGAGGAATTATAATAATTATAGGTTAATTAGATGTTGCAAACCAGATCAACCCATCAGCTCAAATGGAAAAGAGTACTTTGAATAATCTAGAATCTCTTTAGATTATTGGACTGTATAATTCATTAAAATATCATTAATATGTAACTGAAAAGGTTATCATTCATTTTTTTCTTCCTTTTTTAAGCAGTTTTTGAAGATTGAGTTTTTTTTTTTGACCACTGCAAACAAAAAATGGAGTTTAGCCCTAAGATGGGCTTTCCTTAACAGGCTGCTAACTCTAAAACATCGTTTTCCCATGAAAGGGTTTCAGAGGGACTTCCTCCCATTAATCAACACACAACTGATCCTGCATTCTCTGACAAGATCACCCCGAGGAAAACTATAAAGTTATTAAAAATATCTACCTCCAGTAAACAGATGAAGTTTAACTTGGACGCTTAGAGATCTGGGGATATATACAAAAGAAAGACTTTAAAAGTATTTGAAGTCGGGCTCTAACTTTAAGAAAATAAGAAAGCAGAATGAAAGTTTAGATCTATTAGGACAACTTTTGAACCAGTTAACGGTATCCAGGTAGAAAGTTATTCTTACAAACTGCATTTTTTATCATGCATTTCTACGGTTTCTTCCAATGAGAATTTGTCAGAGTTGCCAATGTTTTTTTTTTTTTTTTTTTTTGGGAGGGGGGGGGGGGGCTATGTGGAGAAAAGGGTAATAAAGAGCTTTTCATCCACCACCTGTTGCTGAACACTGCCAGTCAGGAGGCTGAAGAAAGCCTGCTACACTTTCCAATCTCTAACAAAAAAGACAATTTCACACTTGTCTCTATAGGCCCAACTTTTGTAGCGATAAAGAGAGAAGAAGGATCGCCACTTAAGAAAAGAGCCCGACTTAAAACTAGGTAAAAATCGAATTATTTTTTTGAACTTTCATTTAAAAACTAGTTTTCATATAAAGAGAAAAAAATACTTTTTTTATAACAACATCACCCATTTGAACTGTTGTATAAAATTCAGAAAGCAATTCTATGTTTTTGCTCTAAGCTATATTTTGAATTGAATGTTAGCAAGCGTTAACTGTAAAAATCACTACCTTAAATTATTTTAGCGGCAGTATGAGTAATTTCTGCTGCGCTGCTATGAATAAAAAGATGTATTTTGTGTAACTATAGTATGATGGAAATCTTCACAATAAGCATCAAAATCATCATTTATAAAGAGATCACGTATTAATGATTAACAGATAGTTGATTCATTTATTAAATACATCTAAGCTATTTATAAAAGGTAAATAGATTAATTATGAAGGTATTAAGCCAACAGATGTTGGGTTAGGGTAAAGGTAGGTCCATAATGGGCACAGATTAAAAATAAAGGATAGATTAAATTAGCTGATTTTAAGATTAGGGCTAAACCATTATGGAAGGGCAATATGATCTTTTTAACTTTTATTCATGGTTTCAATGCATTTTATACACAATTAGCAAACATCAATAAATGAAATGCTCACTTTACCATTTATAAATGATGGTTACTGTAAAGTGTTACCACACCTGTTAAATCCCTGACATGCCTTGGTACCTGTATTTCCTCTATGCCTAATTGAGACAAGACTTCATAATAATAAATAGAATTAAACAGAGTAAGTTTAGGTTGGATCAATGCAAAAGAATGATAAGAATAATTTGGCAATTTCTTGGTTTGGTGAAACCGTCATTTTTTTTTTTTTTAACAGACAAGTCTCTGATTCAAGCTACATCTGATCAGATGTTTGTGAAAAAAATAATTGAACATGGTTTCAGGTGACTTCTGTCACACTTTCTTTGTAGTGCACTCCATGACAGGTATAGTTTGAGACTGAACCCCAGAGCATGCAAGTAAAATATAAACACTTAGAAAACTTTGAACACTGAGAGGACAAATAAAATGTGCTGATGAGATGAGATAAGATGTATGCATGGTGGGTGTGAACAGATGGAGAGGCAATGAAGGAGAAATGAACTGACAATAGATGGCAGAGGGGATAGATGAATGAAAATGGTCTCACAGCGATAACTTCAAATGAAATTTCAAAGTGGATATGAATATGTTCATGTCTTGGGTAAATGCATAATGCCGCCCGTTCAAGCTGGACTGTTTCTTCAGACATTCAAAATTTAAAGTGCCTTCGCATCAAGCAGATTCTCCAAAAGGCATTGGTTGCATTTTGAAACCAGAAAAGATTTTAAAAAATACATGTTTTGTTAAGCATCAGTTATCAGGAATAAATAACATGATAGGGCAGGTTTTTGATGCTTTTAGTGACTTTGTCTAAAATAACACAAATGAAAAAAAGAAAAACTCCCATCACTGAATTAGGCCACCTTAAACGATCAAAGAACCAGCTTCAGATGCTGAACCTCTGCCAGAACTATCCAGAAAATACTAAAGCTGTCTGTTCTTATAAATAGAAATGATAAAAGGAGAGAAGGAATAGGAGTCAGGGCAGAGGCCTGAGAGATGATGGGTGTCTGAAAGACAAGATCAAACTGAAAGAAGAGACAGATACAGAGAGGGAAGAGATCAGACAGCTTCTGTCTGCATTCAAACCACATCAATTGACTCTAGATTTGCCAGTGTTGCAACAGCCAGGTCCTCATGATGACCTCTACTTTAAAGAAACCTCACATGCACACAGTTGCATGCTTATATGCAGCCGCATTAGTGATCAAGCACACAGTCCACCCCCCCACCCCAAAAAAAAACCAAAAAAAAAAAACCCTGCAGGCAGAAAAAGATGCATCAAAAGCTCAACACAGGGAAATTAAAAAAGAAACTCTCAAGCAGCAGAATTGCCAGAGGCTATGAGAGCGTCCATATGTGTGTGTGTGGGTGTGTGTGTGTGTGTGTGTGAGAGAGAATTAGGTGACATCATTCTGACTACAGCTATGATCAAACCCATCTTCTCAGAAAAAAGCAAAAGAGAATAAGGAGAAAACACAAACAGAGTTATTTTCAAGACCTTCTTCAGAAACTTTAAGGACGTGCACCTACTCCCTGGAGGTTCATACCAAAGCGGGAAACAACCCCCCCCCCATGAGCTCATGCAGAGCA
Source organism: Jordanella pulchra (assembly GCA_034780135.1). NCBI lineage: Eukaryota > Metazoa > Chordata > Actinopteri > Cyprinodontiformes > Cyprinodontidae > Jordanella > Jordanella pulchra. Next base: position 13,996 of record JAUZNJ010038352.1, read on the forward strand.
CATCTGCACCAAACTGCAAAGCACCGATTTTGTGCATGCACAGAAATGCATCTGTGGCGTTATAATCAAACTCCTCATTATTTCTAACGCCACACATCCTTCAGCATTGACATCTTTAGGTTCTGACTTACCTGGCAACAACACGGAAAGATATGTAGTGTGACGTTATATAAAGACGTTATTTACAGGTACAGATGTGGAGAATACAGGATGTGATAGTAAAGGAAGATGAGGAGAGACCCTGCGTAAGGCGGGTTGGCTGTCATACGAGTTACCCTCCTGCTCTCTGCTCTTTCGCACGTCTGTCATTTGCACATCTCGTGTTTGATCTGCAGGTCAGACTTACAGCTCTGGGTTTGAATGGAGGTTGGACTTCCTTGTTCTCCAGTTTCTCCCAGTCCATGTAGCGGAAGAAGCTGTGCTCCCTGATATCCCGCTCCCCCTCCGGACCACAGCCCAGTCGTTTGGCTGGATGCTTTGTCATCAGCTGCACAGAAAATGAAAGAAGAGAGAAGCACATTTGCTGCATGCAACTTCATTTTTTATTCTCCCCCCACCAGCATTCTTCATTTCTCCATCCTGATGGATCAGTGACTTTTTCTATTGACTTCAGCTCTGTTTTCATATCTTTATTGTCTGCAAACAACCAGAATCCTGTTCACTCACACTTGCATTGTTCCTTCACTATCTCCTTTAGGAAATTCATTATTTATGACTGTAACTCATCCGCAGTAATTCATATTGTACAATGAACACGTCTGTCATCAGGGGCACTGCCTAATTTCACAGTCCTATTCAGCTGCTACACGAACACTGCTAACATCTATGTTAATGTCAGAGTGAATAAAGATGTACAATACCAAGCACAATAGTGTCAGCCTGGTCCATTGCATAACCTGCATGCAGAAAAACAACATTTTTAACTTTAACTAAGTTTACAGATTTCTATGTATTATTCATAATCGTATTTAAAGAAAATAGGCAAATTAGCCATAAATGGGTCACCTTAAGCAGGTCAACATAGTTTGTTGAGACCCAAGCAAATACATATTGTTTAATTGTAAAAAAAGAGGATGTCTCAACCATATAAACAGCATCTATCTTTTATTACCCCTGACTCTCAAGCAGATTTACTGAACGCTGTGATTTAAAATACTCCATTGTATTTCTAACTGAATGCCTATATGCTACTTCTTCTTCCCCTGTTTCAGTTTTTCTGTTGGGTCTTCAAGGCTTTCCTTGGCATGATGGTACCTCCACCATGTTGCAGAGCTGGGGTTGGTATCTTTAGAAAGATGCACAATGTGAGGTTTTTTTTTTTTAATATCATACGAGTTTATTTTAAGTTTCATCTAAACAGTTCACTGGAAGTTCAGTAACAAACTTTTCAGGCCTATCTACAGCTATAATCATACTCAAATTGGATTTATTTATAATGTACTTACTACATCTACTAGTTAAGTCTCCTCTGAATGCAGTTGGTTTCAACAAAGTGTTTTTAGGAGTATCAGAGTAAAGTGGCAGTATGCAATTTTTATTTGCACTGGAAGTGTTTGTTTCTTTTCCTTCTTTTAAATATTATTTTTTATCTGAATATAAATTTTACCTATTAATAACAACAGCATCTCCTTCATTTCTGTGATTTTCTCCTCTGCTGTTCAGCTTAACTTTAAAATGTTGTTCTTCTCATAATATTTAGCCCTGGTTGGTTATATGGGGGAAAATGACCCCTTCGGTTTTTTTAGATGCTTGTTGTGGTTCTTTACTGTCTATAAAATGTTTATTTTTATAATCAGAGTCATTTTAGTTTAAGATCTACCTTAGAAGACACAAAAAGCCTCAGAGCTTACATACTTTTTTTTATAGGATACATGTTTTACCACTAAAACATTTAAATTTATTTGTTAAATTTTTTATAGGAAAAAGAATTCAGCATCAAACAATAGCAAACACTTAAACATTTATAGCCTTGACTCATCTGCATTGCCTTTCTCTATTTTTCTTTCTTTCTTTTTTTTTTTTTGGTTACATAAAAAATAAAAATTTAAGACCCAACAGAGAAAAACAAAACAAAAAAGAAACAGCCTCATATTAAACAATGAACTGCATTCATTATCACCGATCCTTTCAAAGAACTGCTTTAGCTTTAGATCTAAAAGGCTGATGGTCGAAGTTTAGTCTTAGTTTCATGGCTGAGCTGCTCCGGATATAAACGTCATACAGATATTTATTTTTTTGTGGGTTCTAAAACTGCAACAACGACTAAACTAAATAAATAGGTAGAAAAAAGAAAGGTGATAATCATTTTAAGGTTTAGTTTATAGTTTTCAGAGCAAAAACCCAAAAAGTAGAGTTAAAATCAGCAGATTAGAGAAACCGGTGATTGGAACTGGCTGAGAAAACCATTGTCTCCTCTTTTGTTCTGTGGGTATACCTGAAAGTCAGCTTTACTTAAATGGAAATTACTAAGTGTTTAAAAAAGCCAGGGCCCTTCTAGTCAGATGCACAGACATAAAATGACTTAACCAAGGCCGCACTGGAAGGGGGGGGGGGTACAGTCGAGTTTTCATGCTCTGCTGAAGATTCCCTGTCGTAGCACTACAACCCTGAAACCATGACTAATACATAACATGCAGCCTGTATGTGCCTCACTGCATATATGTGTGTCGGACTTTCCTTTAAGTGTGACTAATATCAGACCAGAATAAACACTGTTAACTAAAACTTAACAACAAAAAAAACAAAAACGGTTTTAACCTTTCAAAAATAAAAATGTTACCTTTATAAACAATGAAATACACAAAACTCTTTTCTGAATAGTTAAAGCTTCCAATTTGCATGTGCTTTTGGTTTAAAAAGCTTTGTTAGATCCACAATATGAGTAAAACTGCTTTAGCGAGATGAGATGATCAGAGTGAAAAGACTGAACAAATGTTACAGCATAACATCCATCAGCCTGTGCTGGCTGGAGGAGTGTGTGTGTGTGTGTGTGTGTGGTTTGCTGCGGTCAGTGAAGCTTAGAGTTAGCAGATGAGACAGAGGTTTAATAGAGAGGACTGAATCCATTTGTTGTAGTAATCAGCTCACCCTCCCTCACCCCCAACACCCACCAGTCCAATACAGCTGGGAGTTGTCAGAGCGCCATTTGGTAAAATCTGATCTATTTCCAAGGAAACTCAGCAAACGGCACACTTAAGCTATCAGACCATAGTAGTGCATGTGTGCTACGACTATGAAAGACATTTTCATGTATTCTACTCTGTTTATCCCCTTCCTCCTTTTTTTCATATAAATAGCCTCCCCTGTGTGTTTGATAGGGCAGACTTATATGCACCAACACTTACTCCTTTACATATGGCGACAGCTTCCTTAGACATCGACTTGGGATAGGAGACGTGATGCTCCATAATGGACTGAAACAGCTCGTCTTCATCCTCACCATCGAACGGGGGCTGCAGAGAGAAGGAAGAGTTGTGGGAGGAAAAAGGACAGCATGACTTGGGAAAGATGGGCGGTGTGAACAGAGCCTGATAAGCCTATAGCCATTCTTCGTATAGATGTGAAGTAAATGCATTTGGTTTTAAAGCTGCAAAATCTACTTCAAAGCTCATTGATTTGGAGGAGAAAAATCCCATGTCCTTAAATGTTTGTATTCCAAAAAAAAAATCACTGGTGTCATAATTATTGACACCCCTTTTAGCAGAACGATTGTAGAAGGACAGCTTACTGATGTCCTGCAACATTTTACAAGCTACAGTAAGAAAAAAACAAAGAGAGGGATCTTTAATCAGTCCTCTTATAAACTCTCTCTCAATCATCCAGAGCCTTGTGCCATTTTTGTCTCTTCACCCCTTTTAAAAGGTTTTCTTTATGATTCATTCTAAGGACTTTGAAGAGGTTTGGTTTTGAGTCTGTTCAATGCTGATTTACCCTCATTTACTGAAAAGCTATTTTGCAAAACTAGTCACAGTAATCTAACCTAACTTCACTCAGATTTTGGAGCCTTCCAAAATTTTAACTTAAAATCTCCTGGAGTTCATGAATTCATGATGCTATGCACTCTGAAGGCCCTCTAGATCTTTTGAAATGAAAAGAGGCTCCTCCACCATCAGAGCTTCATAGGAACTTTAGTCAGTTAAAAAGTTTAAGTTGTTCTAAAAAGGAAGCAAGCAAGAGGTTCCAACCACTGGACAAAAAGAAAAACGATTCTTAATGTGAGATTTTTTTTATACTGAACAAACAGGCTCAGATGAATGGTTTGCTTTTTCTATGCTTAATGTTATGTTTTGTATCTCTTTATTTGAGCTTTATACATCTGCAGATATAACAAGTAATAATGCTGTGAAGTTTTGGCTTCCAGATTTGTTAATGAAATCAGTTTTCTTACATTCATATGGATACTACCTTTTATGGTTTTTTTTTTAATCTGATGCAGTGTTTTCAGTTAAAACCAACACACAGGTTTCATAAACCTGCAGACCAACCTGTCCAGCCAACATCTCATAAAGCAATACTCCAAAGGCCCACCAGTCCACAGATTTTCCGTAAGGTTGATAGGCAATTATCTAAAATGAAACAAGGACAGTTGGAATAATCAATATTTTAAAACGTAACCATATTCTAAAACTTATTTTTTTCTATCTCTTGACAAAGGTAGGAATCATGCAAGCAGCAGACAGAGACAGAATACCTCAGGAGCGATGTAATCTGGGGTTCCACAGAAGGTCTTGGTTGTGACTCCATCAAGCATATTTTCTTTGCACATACCAAAGTCTGCGATCTTAATGTGGCCCTCACAGTCCAGCATTACGTTATCCAGCTTCAGGTCCCTGCAGTGGGAAAGGAGTGTTGTTGTATCCAAAACACATCATCTTCAACTTCTATCTGATATTTTAGACCTTGCAGATCATCTAAAAGTGGGCAGAGGGATGCTTACAAATAAATGTCTTGTGTAAGTCCTTGTAAATTCACCAATATGACAAGTATTGACATATTTTCTTGTGTTTAATACAGTCACATAAATATTTCCCTTCAATTTGGAGATTTATGCAACTTTATTAAATAACAAATTCCCATTAACTTTTGTTTTTAGATAAACGTGAGACAAAACTATTGAATAAATCTTAAACTATGCATATTAATTGGCATAATAATGCTTATTCATCTGAAATACATAATTATCAGTTTTTTGTATTAAGTATTAATAAAGTATCCTTACTAAAAATGTATTCTGACTGTATTTATTTCAAATACATAAAGTTATTTGACCTGAATATTAAATACAGTCATTAATTATTTCGAAAATGCTAATTTGTTATGTCATAAAACGAGATAAATCTTCAAATTCTGGTGAAATATTTTTCTGATACAACAGAAACTTGAACTTTCTGAGCTTTAAAGAAAACTGGTAAACTCACAACATCCAGTAACAACCTATAAAACCCCTCCTACTCTTTAATGTAAAGCACGGCGGGGAAAGTGTCATGACAGTTTCCATTCACGTTTGGTGAAGTCACAGCGTAGTTGGATGTCAAGCTGAACAATGTTGAAGCACTGCACCATTCAAAGAGATGTATTTTTAAAAACCAAATCCACTTAGCAAGAACATAGAACTACTGACAGATCGACTTAATAATTGAGATCATTCCGTTTTTTAAAAAGCAGACCAAGCAGGAAACCAGCAGTAGATGTGTGCTTTTCATGTACTGACTTGTAGGTTTTATATGAAGCTGTTGCGTGAAGGAAACAAATTAGTTATTTAACCTTACTGTTACCTGAAGTCACAGACACATTATGGGGGGTCTATTATTTCTCAGTATAATTTACTTTATTTGATATAACTTTTATTTATTCAAGGAGTTTAGATGAATGTTACCTGTAAATGATGCCCTTTTGATGTAGGAAAAATAAACCAATGGCGATCTCAGCAGCATAGAACCTAGAAAACAAACACAAAGGACAAGAGAAACAACAGCGCCTATTACAGTGGGGCTTTGAGACAGTGGGCAAACACAGAGGGTTAATTTGAGTGTGTGCCTGCATAAAGGTCGGAGCTGTCTCTTTAAGGCCAAATAACAGCTGATAAGATCAACAGGAAGGGCTTCGACAGACTGACCATGCAGGCAGACATGTTTGGATGGTAATACACGTACAGGGCTTGTTTGAAAGGGGAGCATAAATAATGTCAGAAGACAATCTGAAAGTGTAAAGATAGGTTAAAAGAAACAGTCTGTTTAATGCCCCTTTATTTAAATAAATGACGTTATGGTTTTTAGTCAGGCCCAAAAGGCAGAAAGATAAAGTAAGAATTCATTATTATAGAAGAGATATTAACTATTGCATAATAAGTATGATAAAAGCAGTATTAGACTCTGGCTTTAGAAAAACATATTACGATTACATCTTAGTCTCAAAATGGAAAATAAGGTCCATGCTACTTTGAAGTTCAAATGTTTGGTCATCTATCATAGATTATTTATTTATCTGTACCATGTTTTGCACTTAACTTGTTTTAATTTGTAATTATATGTATTTTATTTGATGAAATCCCATGAAATAGTAAAATGCAGAGTGATCAAACAATAATAAATGATATTTAAAACCTTTTTTTGTGGCTCTTTGATTAACCTCAATATCTATAGAAAATTCTGGGCAGGCAGAGAGGGGCACAATTTTTAGTGAAATAGAATAACGACAAAAATAAAAGAACTGAACATGAGTTTGCTCAAAAAAACAAAACATTTTTTAAAAAAGCTCATGAAAAAAAAATCTTGGTTAGAGAGCAAACAAAATCAGAGTTTGAGACAAATAAGGAAAATCAACTATTTCATAACCCAGGGGTCTGCAACCTTTTCAATCCAAAGAGCCATTTTCAGTGAGTCCAGCTAAATAAAGGTCATTAGGAGCCACAAATGGCCTTAAAAACACATCTTAATATTTATTGTTAAATACATGCAATAGGAAATATAACAACTGTTTACTTTCTGTTTTAATGTTTAAAATAAGGACAAAAAGTAAAAGTTCAATAAAGAAGACGCATTGACTCTGTTTTTTTTTTAATAGATAATTTTATGCAAAAAATGAAACAGTTTCCAAGCTAATGACAAGAAATATACTAAGATCTAAAAACATGTTTCCGATTCTTTCATGTAATTCTGTGGTGAAGATTAAATCCAAATGTTTTGTAAAAAACCTGCATAAGCTTGTAGGAATTGTATTTATTAATATCCTGCGTTAAAGACCATTAGTTGGTTCTTTTTTAAGTTTTTAACCACTATTAAGAGCCATTGTAGACTTATTCATAACAGACTTGTATCACAAGCATACAAATGCCTCTTGCAGAAACAGCTTATGCAACCAATTAACAATCAAGCTGCTCAACCTCTTTACTTAAAAAAAATTAAAAAAAACAGCATCACTGTGCTGTGGCACATCTATAGCATCTGCTACGGATTGAGGTTTAACATTGATCACACAAATCAGATGCATTTCTGTGTACTCACACAGCGTGGGGCTCTTTGAACTTGCCAACCTGTTGTATCTGATACATGAGGTCTCCACCATTTATGTACTCCATGACGAAATACAAACGATCCTAAAAAGAGAAAGAAAAGGGTGAAGAGGAGAGGAGGGGTGAGAAAACACACGCATGTCACAGAAAAAAAACATAACTGCATTAGTCAATTATTTATTTATACTTCATACAGTATTTACAGTTATATAAAACAGCAGCAAAAAGGACTCATATATAAAAGGATTATAAACCTAATTAATGAATTATAAGCTTAGCTTTAAAAAACAAAGTTTTAAATTTGACTTCACTGCCATAAATTCTCCGAGCAACCATAGTTTAAAACATGGGTCAAGTTTTCTCCAACAGTTTGGGGTAAAGGAAGGGGACAGAGGGAAAGAGGTGACTGCGGTAAGTTCATCCAATCAGTCTTGAAGTGAGATCATTTTAAGAACATATTGTCTTCTGTTATCTACAGAAATTGCCAATATAGTTCTGTATTTCAGAAAATCAGGCAGGGATTTAGAAGGACCCTGCATGTGTGTATGTCAATGTATGTTTTGAACCAAATAGAGAAAGCTTTGTGTGTGTTAAAGTCTGTACTTTCTGGTAAGCCTCATAAATGGACTAAGATCAATATGTTCGGCTTGTGTGTCTTTGACTAAAATGTCCTTGCATGTGTTCACCACTAGTCATGTAAAGCGACAACAAATGAATGGATAACTGTTGTAATTTTATTACCAAAGTCCTCTTCTGCAGATAGAATTACTGCTTAACTGGATTAGCACATTTACTTTAGTAATTTATGTGTGTGTAGATCAGGTCAGCTGAGTTTTTTTCTTGTATTTAAACTAAGTGACAGCAAATCATGAATGTCTTTTTTGTATATGAAATTAAACAACATGGACTAAAGGCTAAAAGCTATATTTACCCCTCTGTTGACTCATCTTTAGTCTAATATACGCTGCGCATCATAAGTTAACATGAATTGAAGATGAATTCAGGCTGTGTATTCCAGCTGGGAGCTGGTGACGGTAGGAGAGGTAGCTGCTGTTAAGACCAGAGCATTCTCTGTGCACCCTGCAGCCGCATGCTGCTCTCACAATTGTTCCCATGTAACCTGAATATATACAGAGACCAAGAAAGGCAGCTCAGTTTTATTTTACTAGTTTCTCATCAGTGCGTGCTCCACATGTATGAATCTGTACATTTTTCATTCCACGCTAAAGTGATTGATGCTTCTTTTGCTGTAATTCTAAATAGGATGCTATTTTTAAGTTTTACACAGACAAAATAATTGCTGATGAAGTTTTAAAAAATGTTGCCTACTCTACGGCCTTTAATCTATTTTAAGATAGCAATCAGACTAAAAGATTACAGGAACAAAGGTGTACAGAGGTGTCAGGTGTAACAGCTTTGTTTCAATGTTTCACTGGGCTAAAATTATGACTAATTTCTCTTTGCTGTTCCTCGAATACATGACAACCTGCTGTTTAGATAAGGCAGATGTATGCTGATCTCTACAGAACAGGAAATGGTTACAAAAAGTAAACAATTGCTACCCTGCTACTGTAAATAACTGTATACATTTAAATAAATAATTAAAAGATGAAGGAGAGCTGGAAGTAGAACAACTTTTTAAACACACAACTTCAATTCAAATTGTTTGCTTTGGTCAGAGGAGACTAGCACTGAGATTTTAGGCAAAATATGCTGCAGGAGGATAGAAATGGGAAAAAATAAGCAGCTTTTCACTCTCAGGTTTAATGCAGGATCTGTGATGCTGTGGGCTTGTTTCTTTTCCAATACATTTGTTAGATTGCATGGTAAAAAAAAAATCTTTAAATGCAAGTCTTGTGGACTCTAAAAGAAAAGTGAAAATGGCCCAGAATATATTTTTCAACAGGACAGAATTAATGACCAAATCAAGGGAGAAATGGCTCACCAGACATAAAATGACCCATGAATGACCTAACTCCTAATTAAAATCTAAAGACTGAGCTAAAGGGAAAAGAGTGGACTATCTAGGGAGATGCTGTGAAAATCATTAGCACTACCAATAACTGCAATATACATGGGTTCATTTACTAAGATGGGATTTTTCCTGACTAAAAAAAGTATTCAGATGAAAGGGGTATTTTTCAAAAGTTTAACTATAAAAATATGATACATCTTGTTTGTTACATTTACCATAAAGCCTTTGTACCTCTCTCTTGTTCAGTTTAAATTTGAGGTTAAAATAAATATATATTCTTTGTATCTGATAAATACGGATAAATACATATATTTACAACCCTAAAACACTTTATTCCACTTAAATAATTAGATTCACCTAGTTTTAATTTCATTACCTTTAGCTAAAAACAAAAGAGCAGTGCAAAAGTTAAAAGCTGTACACTCAGAGCAAACACACACAGCATGTGTTTTCCATGTAGCAACAAAACACATCAATGATGCTAACTTCAAAACACACAAACGAGCAAAACCCAAATATAACAGAAAAAATCTGGAAAAGGAAAACTTTTAAACTGTAAGCTCACTTTAAATAAACGCACTCCAACAGGCCAGAAAAGTGTCAGGAGGGACTAACGACGTTTTGAGAATAAACCAACCAACCCACCATTGTCTGGAAGGTAGAGTGCAGCTGCGTTAAAAAAGGAGGCTTTCCGCTCAAAGCTAACACCCTCTTCTCCACCATGGTGCACTCAACGTCGTCGTCTTGGATAACCACATCCTTCTTCAGGATCTTTATGGCGTACAGCTCCTCCGTTCCTTTACGCTCTGCTAGCATCACCTTTAGAGAAGGAAGGAGAGTAACAAAGTCAGATGGCGGGTGACAATATATTCTAAAATGGTTAACACAATAAAAACAACGAACAAGCTTCTAGCTGCTTGGATGTCATTGAAGACAAGCAGCCTGAGTGAGGACTTTCAGCACTGTAGAAACAGAACAAAAGGCTTCATTCTGTTTGTTTTCCCTGCCATGGTGTTTGAGTCTCTACGTTTACAAAGCTCATGTTGTACCCAGTTGGACCTCACACAGTGACTGATTTACTATTAGAGGTAAATTGATCTGGAAGAACCAGCTTGAGATCATTTCGGAAGTTCTAGAAATATTTCTAATCAAGGTTCTACAGAAACAAAAATCTGTGTGTCTACCTTTGAAATGATAAACAGCATTTTTTCTTCTGAATACCAGTAAATACCCTCATGTACCACTAGTGGAGTTTAAACTACAGCTGGCTTAGATTTTCTAGTTGGAATTAGATTAGTTAGTTCAATGTCTCTAAATTGATTTTAGGATCATTAATGTCCCAAATAAAAGGTTTATTTAAAAGGATGCATAAAAAAAATTCTACATTATTTCATAATTCTAAAATTAACAAATTTTATCAAAAATTGGCATTTGATGTGTTTAAGTTGGACACAGTTGTCAATATTTCATGCATAGGGTGTGCTCTTTCTGAGAGAATAAAAATTGGTTTACATGAGCTGTAACAATCTGACAGTCACCAAGATTTAGTGCTTCTCTAAGATCTTTCTGTGGGGATTTTCTTTGCCCTTCAGAACATCTGGGAAGGAAAGCAGGAAGAAAAGAAACATCATACAGTAAAACAATGAAAAACAGCATGAAAGGATTTTGTAACTTTTTCAGAAACTTTAGTAGGATTTCAGTTTTAGAGGTGAGCTGAGATCCAGGACAGCTGATGAATGAAAAAAAAGGGATTTAAAAGTATGAAGTAGGTCAGAAAGTCTGGCCTGAACTGGAGACAAAGAAAGAGGAGGTAAAAATTGGAGAAGACTGTAATATTTTCAATTCTAAATTTTTGGAACGTGTTTTTCTATTATTAGGTTTCAGAGATGAGTAAAAGAGGCTATGTTTGCAGACGAAAACACATTTCATATTTTCAGCTTTGCCTATTTTCACCCTTTGGTTTTAAAATACAAAATATACTGGAACAATTTATCAGGTTACTTTTCTTTAACAATTGCCTATAATTTTTCTTACTTATTTAAACTGTAAATGTGTGTTAAATAAGGAAACAAGTAAGAGGATGCTGCATATATCATGGTTTAGCCCAGGTCTAAATGTTCCACCTTTAAATCTTCATGCTAAAGATGCTATTACTCTTAAGTGATTAAGATTCAAATTTCAAGAAAATAATAAAATATTAAGTTTCCATTAGCTACACCTCTAATTATAGGTTAAAAAAAAGGAATAAACTAAGATACACCGCTGTATTGCAAGATGGTCATGGAAAATATGGGCATAGAAAACCATCCGTATATAGGCTCCTTATTTTTTCACAAGACTGTTGTTTTCTAAGGGGTAGTTACTTGTGAACACTTGATCGGTCTATTAATTGACAAAATTTCTTTGAAAACATTGTCTATTTTTGCTAAAAGCAACAGTATTTGTATCAATACGGTTTACAGATAAATATAAAGCAAATGCCACAAAGAACAATTTCTAATAAAGGGGTTGTCGGTTCAAGCCCCTGTCATTGTGTCCTTGGGCAAGGCTTCACCTGCATGGCCTATTGATGCTGGTCAGAGGGCCCAGGGCAGCTGTGGCTATAATGTAGCTTGCCACCATCAGTGTGTGAACTGGTGCATGAATGGGTGAATGAATGTAGAGCAGGTGGGATTTGCAGAATAACAGACATTATTTTAAAACAAGTTTCTTCCAAAAGACACAAATGACTGAGGGCTTAATATATATTTCTCCCACAGGAGAACTGAAAATGAGTTTTTGCTTATACATATTCAGGTATGATAATTTAGAGAGGTTATTGGGACCAGTATTCCACTTGAACTGCAGCACAAATGGATTCATACAGAAACCCATGTGTGAAGATGTGTGCTTAAAACATTTCAACATTAAAATCCATTGGAAAACTCTAGTAGAAAAGTGCCTGGGTGTGTGTGTGGTCATGTGCAGTATTTGATATCTTGTGGGGACAATATAAGGTGAATTGTTCAGAGATATTATATATGGGCAATTACTGGTCCCTACAAGGTTAGGGTCAGTTAGGTTTAGAGTTAGGTATGTGTTGGTACAATAATGACTACGGTTAGGATCTGGATTAGGCCAGGGAAATGTATTGGAAATGAATAAAAGTCAATGGAAATCCTCATAAGGATAGCAGGACATAGCACGTGTCTGTGTGTGTCTTTGAATGAACTCAGCATATGGTACAGTGGGGCTGTATGTAAATAAACGTTTTTTGAAAATGAAACAGCAACACCAAAGGACACCATCTGGCCCAGAGTTCAGTTGCACGACTACAAGGACAAGCTTCGGGTAGGAGAACAAATGATGATGAGGAAACCAGAGAGGCATATCAAAAATGAAACACTTCAACAAGCTAAAGCTGCACGGCTGAGAGCAATGACAGGGCCCTCTCAAATACAGCAGTGTGTTACTCAAGGATGAATTTGACTACAAAGTTATGCAGAAGCTTGAGCGTACATTGTGAACTGTGGCAAGTGTAAGTGGTTCATTCATGGAAAGTAATTTGAGGTCATTTGCCAGTAAGCAAAGTAAAGGTATTAGCCGACATCTGACTTTAACATTGAACACTGAGTTTTCACTGCCACCTTTAGACAGTTAGTTCATTCAACAAAATCATCTAATCAACCCACTGTAAGCATAAAGACTCCCTCCCCTCATTCAGTTCATCTGAGGTATGGTAACAAGCCAATCATCTGATTCAGGTGAGTTAAAAATGGGGTGCATCAAAAAGTTGCAGTTGCTGTAGAGGACTGGACTTGAGCATCCGTGATTAAAAAATTTATTAAATCACATATGTAGCTACTTTTTTCACACTGAACCATTATTTATGTAGAAATTACATTTAAAGAAGAATTTTCAGGAACAAAATGCTAATACAGTCATCTTTAGATGAATGCAAATACAGATGTTTGCAACTTTCATTACATCTTTTTGAATTGATGCAGTGTATATACATCCATCCATTCATTATCCATTATCCCACTTGGTCCATCAGGGTTGCGGCTGGGCCGGTGCCTATCTCCGGCAGACTTCGGGAGTAAGGCGGAATACACCCAGAACAGGATGCCAGTCTGTCACAGGGGAACACATAGATGCACAAAGACATACAACCATGTACGCACACACTCACAACTAAGGACAATTGAGAGATGCCAATAAACCTAACAGTTATGTTTTTGGACTGTGGGAGGAAGCCGGAGTACCTGGAGAGAACCCACGTATGCACGGGGAGAACATGCAAACTCCATGCAGAAAGACCCGAGGCTGGGACTGAACCCAGAACATTCTAGCTGCAAGGCAACAGCGCTAACCACTGCTCAGCCGTAGAGCTCAGTGTATACATTAAATTTATAATTTACACAAACAAGTCCCATGTTAAAAAGACATAAAACATACATAGTTCATCTTTGGGGTAGGTCGAGTGTAGAAAGTTTCAATGCTTTTAATACAATACACTATGTAACAGACAAGCTTACATCATCTGAAGCAGTTCTTTTTTTAACTTGAGCCAACAGATCCAAATCCCAAGCAAGCATCTTACTGGTGTAAATGAATGAACTCAGGCCATCAATGTTCAGCTGACAGATCAGCAGCAACTTAATGAGGAATGTTTTGACAACTTTTTTATGTCACAAACAGCTGAGGCCATTCTGAAGGCAAGGTTTTCCCTAGAAGTAGCTGTTGACTAAGGCTGCGCAATATCAGCCCATATATTTAATGTCTTATAAGCTTGCATTTTACAAGATAATCTAATTTTTAGCCCCATCAGCAGATGCTCAGGACACAAATTACATTGCCAAAACACTACAGGTGACATATTATTTACAAGCAAAAGTAAATAGAAAAAAAAGATAATGGGCAATATATAATATCATACCTGATATCACCACTGTACTATTCGCTAATATTAACCATAGTAAGATTTCTAATATGGTGTTGATGATGTGAGCCAGTTGAGGATTTCTGGCTTGATCAGTAAATGGAAGGCAAAGTTGTCCCAAGAAAATCGTTTTTTTGTAATGCTAATTTTGTAAACTAACCTCCAAATAGCAAAGAAATATTTTTTCTTCATGGTGCCAGACAGCAAATTAGATCTCTGGCACAATTTTAGAACCATCTGTTTACAAGAGGAGAGTATATACACTTATAAAAAAATTGAACACTCAAATATAGCATCCTAGAGCTTGTTCTGTACAAAGTTGAATGGGATGAAAACATAATCACACAAAAATCATCGAGTCGGTAGTAATCTCAAACTCCAACCTCTACTTCACCTAATGCAAAAGTCCTCATTATATATCTCAAATAATCTGGGCTAAACTAGTATTTCATTAGATGTTTAAATATGGGCTCCTGAGCCAGCACTACTGCAATTAATATTAATATTTCATTTGTTTGTCTTAAATAGGTATTTAACAGGAGAAAAACAGATAACATTTACTCCCATTATGGTGTATCCCTTTGAGTATGCTGCATAGCTGCAGAGCCCATGTGTTTTTATTTCACTGATTCAAATAAACAAGAAAGAAATGAAGGATGTTCTTTTTGGCATTTGTGGCCCTTCCTCATTGTTTGATACAAGCAGGACAGATGGCAAATTGTGTTTAGTGACCTTAGCTGAAAAGAAGGCAAGGTAAGGAGCCATTAGTCCTTTATCACAGCAGGTACTGAAAAAGTTCAGCCTCTACAGTGTTGTTCTGCTACACAGCACGCTTGCCAGACTAATGTGAATTGCCATGGCAGCATGAAACCTTGTAATAAGAAAACTCTGACCTTATGCATTCACCTCATCCTCTCAATGTAATGTCTCATCTAGCAAAATGGCAAATGTGTGTGCAGTGTGACTGAAAGTATCCATATTGCAAACTAGTCTGAAAGGAAGAAGTGAAAAAGATTTTCAAATGGCTGAATTTAAAGAAACAGCAAACATACCAGTAGGGCTGGAAGTTTGACTTACCTTGCTGTAAAAAAATCTCAATTGAAAAAATAAAACAAAAATCCCCCCAAACTATGATGCAGTACTTAAATGAATCTATGTGACTGTGAATTGCTTTGTGGTGTTGAGCCATAAACCATGACATTAATTTTGGACACTGAGGGCCGATGTCCATGCTGATATTAATAACGGTAATTGGTGTTGGAGGATGCATTTTTGCTCTGGTGTTGGAGTCTCCTCTCTAATTTCTGCAAACCTCCAGTCTCACAAGAAACTCCCACAGGAACATGAGATCCTGCCTTCAACTATGCTTGGGTACAAAGGCGTTACCTCAAAGACTTTAATTTTGCTGGGAATCTTCCTCAAGAAGTTCAAATCGGTGAGACACCATATGAAAGGCCACAGAAGTCAAGAACCAGAGTCCGCAGACTGATCAAGGGCTAGGTGGACCTGGTGGCTAATTTCTGAAACAGATTGTTGCAAAAATTGACGTTCTGTGATGTTTCTCTCTGACTTTACAGGAAACTTTGAGATGCCAGAGACTTTAGGAGTGAAGCAATTAAGATGAAAGGACAGCTTCCTAGTAATGAGCTCAATTAAAAAAGGTTAAGAATCAATTAACTATAGGTGAAAGAGCTCTGATTAAGTAAAACATTTATTGAAATACTGTTTTACTAAAAAATGTTTTATTTACCTCTTCAATTTGTATTGTCAATTGCTTTGAACAGATTCTAATTGCTCTAAATTTGTCAAAAGCTAAATTGACCTTATTCCAAACTTTTGGATCATTTGACTGACTATGGATTTGACCATCATTTATTCTTTTTCTGTTGTGCAAGTTTCACTAGTTTGGCCAAGAGTTTTTAACTGAAGTATGTTTGCTGTTTGATTGAATGATGTTTGCTAATAAATTCTAATATTTTTAATGGAAGTTGTGGTAAATGTACTCAATACATGTGGAGAGTTATTTGTTTGACCATGATTTGAGCTTGATTGTTCTAACTCACAGCCAGTTTGGCATGTGTTTACAGGACATATGACAGCCTGTTTTAGTCTACAGTTTTACAAAGATATTTATCACTTTTGCCCAATGTGCAATAGAGGAAGATGGAGGGTAAAACACAAAAAATCAGGGAAAATGACAGAAGGCACAAAATATTATTGCCTAATAAAAGAATACCAAAAACACTTTAGCTTGCTACAATAGGTACATTTGCTGCCTGACATATTCAGCTTTTGAATTACCACAATCAAAAAAATTGATGTCCTTAAACAGCAAACACAATCTCAAGTACAGTAAAAAACACACAAAAAAAAAAAAACATGACAAATGTGGACATACAACAGTCCCTAAAATGTAGAGAATAACAGTCCAGAAGCTCTGAGAGAGAATCCTAATGCACTGATTTGCAACATGCTTTGAAAGTTATTTATAGCCCACATTTTTATTGGCACTCCTAGTAAACATTTCTAGAAAGCATTAACTTCATACTTTATTGCAGTAGCACAGGCTCACACGGTCAAATCTGCAGTCCAATTTCATCCAGTCTATTTGTCTCAGTTCAAGTTGTTTTAAATTGCTCTAGCTGTAAATAAAAAAAAAACATTTAGACAAGTAGATGCCCTTTTGACTTATTTTAAAAGGCATATATCTGAATAACTCAGATGTTCTCTTCCCAAGATTAAAAGACATTTGGTAATCCAGGACTCTCCATAAGAACAAATTTTTGCTTCTGCAATAGCAGAAGTCAGGTATTGCTTATAACAAGGACCTGGGTGCCCAAATGTGTATAATTGTGATTCTGTTAAAACTACTGCATATAAACTTGCCATGGTTATGGATATATAGAGTTCTAAATTTCCATAATAAGGGTAGAATACCTTAGCTTTGAAAGGCTATGTTCCTGTTCTTATTCCTTTTTAGTAGTACAGAAATTATAATCCTAAAAGAACACAGAGGAAGTATTTGCGTCATCCTGACATTGAATCCTTGCAGAAAAAGAATAAGATGGTTGTTTTTATAAAGAGAAAATTGTCTGGAAAGGTATTTTAATAAACAATTTAAAGATCGTCGTACTGATTTGTATTTAAATACAAAGACTGACAAAACCAAAGGAGAGATGGATGTTTTGTTATATACTCAATATATCAGCTTGAGATACTAAAGCAGCACATGTACATCCTAATTCTCAGATGATCTAAGAAAGCTATTACAGAATAAAAAAATTAAAGCTTCATGACATTTGCAAACATGACACTGGATTATTAAATCCTAAGTGTTCTAATCTCATATTTTCCTTACTATATTTATTTTTCCTCAACTCCATAAAGTTTAATAAAGCTGTGTTGAAAAAGATATATAATAGTGGATGCTGCTGACTTCAAGTTATTATCAAACCCTTGAAACTTGAGCAATGTGAGCTGACAAACATGGTAAAAAAAATAAACTCCATTAAATTCAATTACACTTTATTGATCCCCAAAGGGAAATTCAGTTTAAAAAAGATCTATTTCAGGTGTGGGTTGAAAGGATAGAGGCAGTTAAAGGTTTTCAAAGATCTTTGGTTCAGGACAGGACAGCTAACTGGGTTAGAGCAACTCTGTTTACCAAAATCCTCGTTAATCTCAGTTGTCACCTTTGGAATCGTAAATAATATCCATGTTTGCATAAAACACACAAGAGAAAAAAACTTATTCAAAACCTAAATACCAAATAAGTTTAACATTTCTTCTCTAAAACGAAGCATTAGCTTTCAAACTGTTTTAGAATAAGCTTCAACTTCAAGAGTAACCTGAGTCACAACATATTTTGAAAGGAATGTGGTCTTCCATGTAGTCTGGGTTGGTAAATGATCAATGACCTTAGCCCACTATCCAATCCAATAACTGATGCTGTATCAGGGTGGATATCAGTTTTAGATGCCATAAAAATCTGAATGCTAATGTAACATTTTATGGGATCTACAATATTCTTTTTTGTTGATATTTCCTTATAAATATTCTAAGCTCTATTTAGCAAAACCTTATATCAAAGCAGAACTTTGCAGTTTGTGAAGTTGCACTCTCGGCAACGACAATAATGGTTCAATGGTCTGTGCAGCAACTCAAATACTAAAATAGTTAATATCTGAAGCCCTGCAAATAAGGTCAAACACATCTTTGTTATGTTCTGCTACACTGGCACATAATAATGTGGTAAAGGCCAAAAGTAGATAAAAAAATAAAACATGGCCTTTGCTGTTCTGGCCCATGAAATGAGTGCATTTGTTCTAAATAATATCGTAGGAATGTCCTCAGAGAACGGAAAACAGTAGAATTGTAATGAAGAAGGCCTCAGACTCTCGGCTACATAAAGACAAACAGCTCTGAGGGGTTTCAGCCTCAGCCTCCCACATAGATCCAGAAACCCTTAAATTGAGCAGCAGCACATGAGGGCTTGCTCCTGCATTCAGTTCATGTGTCTGCTAAATAAAAAATAGTGTTTTACGTTTTATTTTTGGCTTTTATTTACGTATTAAAAATGTGAGTCAGGTAGTCCTCTAATGATGACTCTTATAATGAATGAGGCTTTCCATGGTGACGCATCGGTGTAGCTTTAAATCCCTGTTACCATAGAAACAAGCAGTTGCTGTACAGGTCTGACACAGACAATGGTGTTTTTTTCCTTCTCCCTCTCTCTGTTGTGCTCTATAAGTCACTTTCAGTCTTTCTCCACCCCCCCATGCTCCATTCATCTTTAACTCCCTCTTTTCCCCAAATCCTCCTCTCTTCCTTCCACGTAGCATCCTATTTCTTTGCCTTTTGCCTCATTTTCCATTCATTCTTTTATGCCACCGCTCTCCCCTCTCCCAGTCTCTAAGGCCCCCTCATACCTATCTCACTGACTTGCTTTTCATTCACCCTGACATTTTTACCTCTCTCTCTCAATTCCTTCATGTCAGCCTTGTCACCACGGATCTCATCGCCGTCTCCCACGCCTTTCATCACTTTCACTACTTGTCATGTCCTCCTCTTTACCTCCTCTCCTTCATCCATTTCTATCTACCTGTGCTTAATCTTCCTCCATCCCCTCTGCATCCATTTCCCTCCTGTGTCCATTTTTGTATCTTTTCTTTCTAGATCTAAAAGTCTAAAACTCTAAGTATTTTGAGGTATTTGCTATACTAAACTGTTAAAAATGCGATGTTGTATATGCATGATGGTTGCTTTGTGTATGATATACTATTCTGAAACTCAGTAGTACTGTGATTTCTTTTGGACATTGCTCACAAACAAACAAGAATGCATGCACAACAGCATAAAAGGATGAAAACACACAGGAACACATTGCTCTCACCTTGCCAAAGCTGCCCTTGCCCAGTACCATCAGGAAGTTAAAGTCAGACAGCCTTATGCGATCTTGGTTGCCGTTGGAGTCGAACCTGGAGGCTGCATTTGCTGACTTTCCTTCCATGTTCTTACCTACTGCAATTTTAGCCCTCTAAATGGAAAACAAAGATAAAAACAATGATTAGACTTAACATCTACTTAAAGAAACAAAACAGAGATACTCTATTCAGCAGTTATTAGATTTAAGTGAATTTCTATGGTAGTTTAATGCTCCTCAAGTCACACAATCAATGTCAGAGATGCAGAATCACAAAAGACAACAACTTAAACCAGTTTCTGCTTCCTGTTTGATTTATTTTACATTACAAATATAAGGTTTATTGTCATACTTTGTATAATACCTTCACACTTCATGTCTGCCTCTGCACGACTGGCAAGTTCTTTTTTACTTCAACTAGATGGTTCTACAGCTTTGAGGTGCTTAGGCTCATCGTCTTATTGAAACATCCTACTGTGTCAAAGTGCAAACTGCAGAAAAATGTAAACTGTACAGTTGAAAAATACACAATGATTGCAGTTTTCTAAGATTTAACAGTTTCACTAAGACAATTTCACACATACATACGTCTCTTATATGTGGCCAAACAGAGTAAAGATACGCTCAGAATTTGTCTTTTGAAGGTCTTAACATATACATACATAATGCTTGCTAACGTTTCCGCATTAGATACAATACCAATGATTCTCAGTCAGCCTGGTCAAAGTCAACCACAAAACAGGCTTAAATCAGAGACAACTGGACTTAAGCCCGGTTTTTCTGAAAACATTTTGAATCCTACCCAGGAGTCTTTGTCAATTCTGTCAGCTTACAATGAATCCGCTGTAGTTGCACATTTCTCCTGGGTGTTGGAGTCTTTTGTCTATTATGGGTTTTGTGTTTGGCCATTTGAATGACGAGGAGACTGCCTGCGTAACATCTTTGAACTGGGAACTGACCTGGACTGGGTCCTGGAACCCACTCCATCTTGTGGTGTTTGAACTTCATATTTGATATGTCCTCACATGGGTTCAAAGGTAAATATGGTCAGGAGACTGAGGCGTTCACTCTATGAAATTCAGTTTCTCCTGCTGAAGCCAACGAATGGTTAGCGTGGCTTTGTTTTCTGTATATTTGTCAAGCTGAAGTGTCCCTTGCAATTCTTTCGGGGTGATAAGAGCACATTTTCCTCCAGGATCTCCTAATATGGCACATTCCTCTCAACATGAGTTTTGACAAAGGTCCCTGTGCCTCAGTAGCTCCCAAACTCCCAAACAATTAGTGATCCTAACCTGTGCCTCACAGTAGAAATTATGTTGTTTTAATCATGGGACTTTGCCAGATATTTATGGTTGGAGTCTCAAAGTTTAATTTATCTCTCACCACTCCAAAGAATGAAGTTCCAGAATGTGCCAGGATAATCTTTGTGCTTTATGGCTCAAAACTGGCTTTCTTCTAGTGTGAAAAATATTTTTTAAAAGGCCTCCTTAATAAGCAACTTCTTTTAAAGAGTCTGCCCTTTTTTTTGCTTTGTTTTTGTTGTTTTGTAATCCTGAACATTTTCTTGTAGGTAAAAACTTTTATCTTGACTGTGGCTTGATTTCTGCAGAGTCCCTCATTTCCAA
>JAUZNJ010038353.1:0-11113 GCA_034780135.1 Jordanella pulchra
CACGTGTTTATTTGCTGATAATTGATAGTGTTTTTATTCAGTCACGAGAGAAGCTGTTCCCCAATTAAAACAACTGACGTAAGACGCTGTGAACTTAAAAAGCGTGGAATTATGGTGAGGATAACTGCAGTTTACATTTGTAATCTTTATATGTGCAGGAAAATGATAACGTGCAAGAAAGTCAAGGAACATTTTAAATTAAAATGCTCTTATATTTACAAAGTTGTGCGGCCTATGAAATGCTGCTACTGTTAAAAACAAACAATATCGCGAGATAAAGACAAAGTTAAAAAGAAATTTCCTATTTTAGATTATTGATACGAGTTGTTTGAACAAGATGAATTATTGGAATTTAACTGACCAAAATTAAACTGTCTGTAGGTGAAAATTTAATACCAGCCACAATGTCAGATTTTTTAAGGAATAAATTCTTTTAAAGAAACAGATATTTTTATCCACAATTTTCGTTCTATATTTTTTTTTTTTACACAAAAATGCTCCTTGTTGGATTAAAAGTACAATAATGTCAATTATTCTCTAATGTTCTCAGGAAGCCTGGTATTATCTGGTTTGCTGCTCTTACAAACAAGGAGCCTGTTCCTGTCTTTGGTTATCTAGCTGTATGAGTGTTAACTCTCCATCATAAAGCTAGATAACCGAAAGTAGGAATGACCTCCAAGTCTTCTGGCCCTCTGCACGACCGAGAGGAACCCTGAAAAGGGAAAGAAGCAAGACATTATGTGGTTTTATAGGTAGGTTATGATTATAAAAACAAATCAATAAATTATGTATTTTAAATTGTTTACGTTTAGTTCTTCAAACAAAGACTCTTGTAACCTGTCATGGGACAAGGTAAAGCTCAGAGTTTTGACATAGTGTGTTGTTAGTTGTTACTTTGCCATAATGTAATAGATTGAGGGTCATTTATCTGTTTAAGCTCTTTTAAATTCTCTTGAATTTTGAAGAAGTTTTGAAAGCCAATTGTTACATTTTCTATATTTTCTTTTGTATGTCATTTTATACTTTGCATCATAGTTATAAACCAGTTGTGTACATATATTTATATATGTGTGTGTGTGTGTGTGTGTGTGTGCGCGCGTGTTTTAAACATTTTTGTAGGCCATTGTTGTTTTTATTCTCCCTCTTCCTCATCTTATTATTATTTTTATTATTATTAATGATAACAGTATCATTATTATTCCTTATTCTTTCCGTTTTTTTATTTATTCGTGTTCAGATTAGAAACTTTAATAAGTTTCTAAAATTTAATTATATATTTCTTTTCTAATAGTTAAGATCCCAGAAACTCAACTTCTCAAAAATGTAACTGAATATACTATATTAACTTTTAAAATAAACTCCCTTTAGCATATTGCTTAGACTTTTTAAAGATCGTATTTAAAACTGATAAAGAAATAGTGCTTTTAAAACCTTACCAAACCAAACCTTATCTAAAACTAAATGTAAACAAAAACAGTACAGAGAGCAATGCTGCAGATTCCTTCCTGAGAGGAGGTTTAAAAGTTTTTGAGAGGTCACACGTCTAAGTACTTTACTACCTTTAAAAATATTTTGCTGGTACTGTAAAGGCAAATAATTAATGTTTCCAATTATCTTGCCATTAGAACCTAATGCTCTCAGTTTATCCTGCAATAAGGTCCCCCTCAATGAAGACCTCTACTAATTATTCAAGTCACATTTCTGGGGCCTCCTAAAGACTATTCTGTGAGTCACAGCGTAACTGCTACAAAAACTAACAAAGCTGTTATTTTGATATGACATTTTTTCATGTGATTCATCGTCAAAAGCCCTGTGAATCTCCCATTCAAAAAGTTTACAGCTCTCCTGTGTTAATGCATAATAAATATGTGGTCAATATTTTCAAATCTCCATGTCATTTGTTGAACTATATCTTTAAAAGATTTAAAAACTAATTATTCATATACAATCAGAGGTTTTAGTTTGTGCTGCACTGTGACAAAGGGTGAAAATGTTTAATTAGGAGAAAGAAAGAAAGAAAGAAAGAAAGAAAGAAAGAAAGAAAGAAAGAAAGAAATGAAGAAAGAAAGAAAGAAAGAAAGAAAGAAAGAAAGAAAGAAAGAAAGAAAGAAAGAAAGATCCGATTGGGATTATAATGTCAAAAACAAACCTGTATCGGTGGTTTGATTTGATTTGGGGAGCTATGAGCCCACAGAAAGGGTTTTGGTTAAAATCTACAAGTATATCCCTAAGAAAAACAGATAAAACTTGAACTGAAGTGTTAAGACTTTAAAACTTCGATGTATAGCAAAAATGAAACAATCACTTGGAATTAAAAAATTGTTAACAACAGTTTTTTTTTCTTTTTGTTAATAAAATCAAAACTTTATTCATGTAGGATAAATGACAAAGGTTGAAGCTATAATACTACCACCACTGTGTCTCAAAGAATGAAGGAGGACAAAATATCTTTCGTTTACAGTTTTTAACACTGAAACTTGAGTTACTTTGTGTCTATTCAAACATTTTCCCCACCATTAAGAGTTTGTCTGTCCTTGCACCCTTGTCATGTATTTTAGTCTTACAGGATGCACCAATGCAGGTAACACCAAAGGTTATACGGTGACTTAGACCCTCGTCCCACTGACCGCGTTGAGTCCTTCCATGTTCACGTAGATGGCACTGAAGAGTCTCCTAAACACTTTCCTAACGGTGAACGCCATCAGCCTGATGAACCTCAGCTGCAGATTTTGAGACATTTCATGCAAAGTCCTGCCTACTTCGTCTCTCATTTCCTCCACAGAGGAGCCCGTCTCCACAGCAACCTAAACAGGAATGAGGGAGAAGCCAGGACCGTATGCTGATGTTACAAAGTGACACTCCTCATGGTTACACAGCTTTCTGAGCTACAGTCCTACCTCCTGGATCACATAGCGAAGATACTGGGAGTCCAGCACGGCTTTGTTGAGTTCAGCAGTGGAGCATGTTGGCGCTCCTTTGTACGGTGGGGGATTAAAGGTC
This sequence comes from Jordanella pulchra, assembly GCA_034780135.1. NCBI lineage: Eukaryota > Metazoa > Chordata > Actinopteri > Cyprinodontiformes > Cyprinodontidae > Jordanella > Jordanella pulchra. The sequence goes on from JAUZNJ010038353.1 coordinate 3,001, forward strand.
CTGAAGGCAAACCTCAAGTCACTACAGTGTCTCTGGTCCTCCAGTATGTCCACAAACTCCTCTTTATTTTGTAGACCAACTTTATCCAAGCCTCTATGCTGAAGGAGAGAATAACATTTTAGAGAATAACATCAATTTGTGTTTTGATGGTGATGACTTGAGAGCCACTTCTTCTACAGATGTTGGTCAATAGTGTTTGATGAAGTCTAAGCTCTGCACAGATTTCTACAGCATTGACAGGAGCTAAAGCCAGCTGACGGTCAATCTAACCTGATGATAATGAACCAACAGGAAAACGCATGAGCACATCTATAGTATCCAAATAAATGACTGAAGATTTGCTAATAAAACTACCTACATATTTATACTTTTTAAATTAATCTATGGTTCCGCACAATATATAAATTAAATCGGTTGAGCAGTTCTTCTTTATATTTAATTACATAGAAGAAAAAGGACTGCAAAGACAAACTCTCCCCCATAAAACATAAAAACTAATTCTTATGAGATAATAAATTCTATATTATTCCTCTTTAATTGGTGTATATTTAATAAGTAATTGCTGTATTCTTGTTGTCAGATTTTGGCAAATATACTAACTTAAAAACATAAAAGTAGGACCTTCCATGTGACGGTTATCACTGCTGCCACCCAGTGGTTTAAAGGAGAACTGCTTGTTCTACAGGTAGTGAATTACATCCACGTGGGAACAACAAATCACCTGGTAGGGGCGGACATAGGGGTGGCCAATGACTGGCTAGGGATACCCTTGGCACCCTTTCCAACATCCTCTCCCCTCCAGCTCCACTCCTGCTCTTTTAGCTCAGTAAAGCTTGATTTATGCTTGATGCATCCGTGAGATTCATTTCAAGTTGCGTCATTTTAGCTTTCATGCCCATCTATCTGCAAAGACAGAATTTCCGCATCGTGAACCTAGGAAAATTTGAAACAACACGGACAGCTCAAAACAGAAAAGCAAGGTGGCTGAGCAAACAGCTCCTATAGGCAAGGGTTCACAGATATAAACATCTGAAAACACCTTCTGATTTAGCCCTTAGATGTCACTACCATCAACAGATTGTGAAAAATCTCTTGAAAAGAAATTAATATAATTTATATAAAAACGATGGAAACGGGTGTGTTTGTGCTTTATACACCCCTATGAGCCAGCCGCCAGAATATTAAGTACAAGTAGAAAAGCAGTGCTAGAGTATAAAAGCTGCACACCTTATGTTCGCACATCTCATTTTCCATGCAGGATGTGCATATGTCGCGCTTCTTATTTCTGCACATAGCATAATGCTTGACATATCTACGTGCGGAAGTGAGACGCACATACACAATGTTTAATTTTTTTATACTCCGTGCAGCTTTTCAAATTGTACCAGCAGCAGACTTAAATAAGACCATACTGAATGAGAAAGTAGAAAACACAGCTGTTTCCAAAGAAAATGTAAAGCCTCTTTGTGTGATTCAAGTCTCACAGTGACTTCTCTCTTGAGTTTTTCACAATCTATTTGCTGTGGTGATATTTATGGGCTGAATCATGAGATTTTTCTAGATGTCTTGGGAGCCAAAACACATGTTAAAAATACTAGTTAAATTGTCCCCACTGGATCCACAACACATGCTAAGCTGCCCCCTTGGGAGCCAAAAAGCATGCTAAACTGCCTCCTTGGAAATCAAAACATGCCTTAAATTACTCTCTCTCTCGAGCCAAAACGCTAGCTGAAGTGCACCCTTCAGAGCAAAAACGAAGTTTGTCCTTGGGAGTCAAAATTTGTGTTAAAGTGCACCCTTAGGAATCAAAACGTATGATAAAGTGCCCTCTCAGGAGCCAAAACACTAGCAAAACTGCACCCCTGGGAGCCAAAGTGCACGTTAAAGTGCCCTCAGGGGAGCCAAAAACGAATGCTAAAGTCCTCCCTGGAGAGCCAAAATGCTAGCTAAAGAGCATCTTTTGAAGCAAAAACCTGGGCTAAAGTGCCCTCCATAGTGCTTGGGACACACTTTTTTTTTCTTTACCCTTCTCGGCCTTCTAAAAAATTTGTGCACGCCACTGCTTGGGTCACAATATATGAGGGGTCACGCAATATGGTGCAACACTAGCAGGAGCTGTTGTTGGTCCACTATGTTTTTCCGCACAAGGCTAGTTGTGCTGTGTGTTAAATCTGGCAGCGTGGACGCAGCTCGAGAGGCGTGGAGACAAAAATCAAGCATTAATCAGACTACCATTCCAAGGTGCACTGATACACTAATATTTCAAGCTTACACAGTATGTGAATTTACACCCTTTAATAGACTGGTATACTTTCTGAGTTATGGATGATTTTTCATTTTCATGGAAATAATTGTCAAGGTAAAGGGAAACAAATTCCACATTAATTACTCTGTGTAATAAATTTATAACTTAAAAAAATGTATTTACTATATTAATCTCTGTGTAGCAACGCTTTTTGCTCCAGTTCTTTTTTTGTCTTTTTTACACAATCTGGCGTCGTGTAATGCAATAAAGTAGCCCTATGTAAAAAAAAAATGGGTACATATTTTTGGAACCTTATTTGAAAGCTTTGTTGTTATTGTTTTTGTTTTGTTTTTAAGAGTGGGGAGGGACTAAAGCTTGTCTTGAGCAATGTAAAACCTAAGCCTCCATCTATCGAGGGAACACATAAAGGTTTTCAGTTGTGTACTATGACCCGAACAGCTCCCGATTAAGCAACAACTTAGAAACTTGAACCAAATTTAAATGGACCAAAGTTTGAGCGACTTATTTCAACCCCAGCTCAATATGCACTGTGTGCAGCTCATTTATTCACACAGCGTTAACCAACCATTTTATTCCCCTTGGATTAAACCCAAACAGCCGGAGAGAGATGTAAATCGCCTCAGCTGAATGGAGGTATAATTGAATTTAAAATTAACAAGATATCTTACCGTGTTCGCCATTATTTGCACTAACCCGTCCTTCTCTGCTGGCTGTCTACCCGTTTTGACTTTCGGTTTTCAATCTTCAAAGCTTCACAAAAGGTTTCGTGCCTCAAGCTGCAGCAACCTGCTCCTCAGACCAATAGAGTCCCAGGATCGGAGAAACTCCTCCCTGCAGGCTTGAACCCAGCAGCCCTTTATTTTAGAGACTGTTATTCTGCCCTCTAATAACCTGAAAGGCAGAGCTGTAGTTGCAGCAGTTGTCCAGAATATAGAGATGTTAACACCCATCATCAGTTTTAAGTGACCAGTCCGTCTGAGCCGAATGATAACTATGCAAGCAAAAATGATTTTCTGTTTTTTGTTTGTTTTTTTTTATAAAAAAAGTTTTTATTGCGGAGCTTATCTTGGCTGAACTGCTGCTGCAATCGACCCTTTGTACAGACACGTCCCCAATTTTATTGCATACCCTCGAAGCAGACTTTTTAGGTTTTTTTGTTTAATCGTCTTTTAATAAATTTGATCAGAATTAGTATAAATTATTATCGCCCTTTGGTTTTGGTTTGAGTTATTAGATGTCTCTCATTCAGGTTTATGACCTTTAATCAAACTACATAATTACCACACTCGCAAAATTATTTTTTCAAACTGGAACATGTCCATAAGAGATGGTGAGTATGAAATGTTTCATTTTTGTCTATTTTTCATCAAATTCATGGATGAAACATCCACATTTGCAAAAACCCAAACCAAAATGACAAAATAACTAACTCAACAAAAGTGTATCCTGCAGATAAATAAAACGAGAGCACTTTAATTGATTAAAAAAGAAAAACACACATTTCCATTGAGAATTATTTATTTTATCCAACCACTTTGATAATAAACTGGTCAGTGAGGTCGACAGGGGAACGTTTCACAGTTGAGGCAAATAATAGGCATGTGAATATGTATTCACTCTTTCATAGAAAGAATAACAATAATTATTACAGAGCTACATATCCTGACTATCAAACAATACTGTGAGCTTAATGTTTTCACCAAATTAATTACATTCTTGTCTGCTATAACAGTGGCTCCAGCCTTCATGTAACCTCATACTGTATCTGATGTCTGATATAATTATCCAAGCCCAAAAACATTCAAACTGTAACATGTTTGAAATGGCATCGGTCAGGTAGTCTACATGATTACCCTATGAACAATTGTAATATAAAAAGTGTCTCATATGTACACTGGTTTGGATAAAAAAAAAAAAAAAAAAACATTCAACAAATAATCTCACAGATTAAGCATAAGAGGAATCAATGACTACAGCTACTGGTGTTGTGCTTTCCTATTTGTTACATGTAAAGCTACATAGATAGTTGCTTTTTTTAGCCTTGCTTTCTGATTTTTTTTTTTTTTTTTTGCGAGGCAGCTCTCCAACCATCAGCACCTGATATCACAGTCAACCTTTGGCACATGTTTGAGTTCCTCGCACGGCTGGATTATGAGCTCTCACAGTGCATCTTTTGAGATAAATAGAAAGTCTTATCAATGAGATAATGTTAATCGAAAAAAAAAGCTAAGCTGCCAGAATACATTATAATAATTCATTCTAAATATACACATCAAAGTGAGCGCATAAAAGTTCCTCCTTTGTCCTTAAGACTACAAATAATATGGTACTTTTCAGTTGACTCTCAAAGTGCATAAAAATACTTCATCTTTTCTAAGAATTTAAAGCTTTCACTGCCTAAATCGTTGCTACATATCAATCAATCATTCTCTCTGCAGATGAAGCTGAGGTGGGAATCAGTTAGTGGAGCTGGAAGTCTGCAGGGGCGTAGTTTCCTCCTGCTCCACAGTGGGGAGCTGCTCCCTCCAGTATGTGAAGTGGCTGTAGGTGTCGGAGCAGGGGAAGTCCGAGGAGCAGGAACGCATCTTTAATGGGAACACGTGGTCTACAACCTCACTAAGACGTGCGTAGCTGGAAAAGGGATTAGAAAGAAGCGGCAGAACTCAGATGAATTCCAATGATTTTAGAAAAGAACAATTAAAGAGTAATAAAACCCACAGACACTTACGAGGAGATGTTAGTCTTTGCATGTTCCTGCACTAGCTCCCCTTTAGGGTTGACTGTAAAAATCCTGTTTAGTGGCACTCCAACTTCTTTATAGGAATACACATCCTGCAAAGAAAAAAAAAAGGAATATAGTGCGAGTCATTTCTTTATTGCAAACGTTACACAAAACAAAAATGTGAAATATGTGATTGGATACCGTAGGTCTGTTTCCAAAAGCTGCGTAAAAAGGCTCTTTGTTTGGCTGGAAGAGGTTTCTGATATCTGTGAGGCACTCCACCTTGAACTTCTCAGGTTTCTTCTCAATCACCTCCCTATCCAGAAGTAAAGATCTCACTGTCTGAGTAATGTTAAAGGAATACAGTCATATGCATAATGTTAAGGTGTTGGAAAAATACCTATGCAGGGCAGAAAAAAGGCTGCTTGGGCTGAGGAGGACGGGGCCCATTGGAAGCATGGTGCCTCTCTCATTGACCCAGTTGAGGTAGCCTCTGGTCATATCAGCCATGCCAATCGCTCGGGCTGAACAATATAGGAACTTGTAGCCATTTCTGACAGACAGATGGAGAAATTAGCACATGATGAAAACCGCTTCTATGTGCAAATATTAAACTATTGGCATGTAGTGTTTAAATTACAGTTTTCTATGGAACCCATGTTTTAAACCTTGTTAAGCATTTTAAGGTACAGATGCAGTCAGCTGCGGTGGTACTTCTGGTTAAGATGTGTTGAAAAATGACACATTAAGAAACCCAGAAAAAAACAGCCATTAATTCAACTTCTCTAAAATAAACATAATCGAAGCCTTTTGTTAAGCTTCAAATTGAACAGAGGTTTAGTTTACATGATATCCAGAGAGAGGTCCTAAGTATAAAGGGAAGGTTGTAAAAGAGGGTAAAAAACACTAACTAGAACTGCATTTTCAGAATCTCTACTCTTCATAAGAGCCATTTACATATTCTTTTTTTTTTTTTTTTAAAAAAGGGTTCACAATAAAGGTAAATGTTTTTTTTTCTATTCTTTTCATGTGAGATTATACTATTGCAATGAATTACATTTATGTTAAAGACTATTTACAAATCTTTTCCTGCTGTTTTAACAACTATCTATACATTCTTGCATATACAATAAACTATTAATCAATTCATTTTATGACAATATACTGTTAAACAAAGCCATATAGACATTAAGGGTTTAGTAAGAAAGACAGTGGCTCACTGGCTGACTTTGTGGTAGAGTTGTGCAATTCCCTGGTGAGTCCAGTCTTTCCCCAGTGTGGGCAGGATGTGACCCAATGTGTCTGACCTGGAATTAAGTTGAGACATTTTTAAGTTACATAAACTGAAATGACCAGAGACCTTGTAAAATGTAAAAAAAAAAAGAAACTGCATCAGTCAGAACCAAACAGGCTGTCAAACAATAACGGGGCAAAATGTTGTTTCACTTTGCTTTTATTCCAAGTAAGCCTCAGTTTGCTCCAGTAAAACATTTATTTTCTTTTTTGAAAGTATCAAACACCTGGTAATGGTTCCATCGATGTCGGATATGATAATCTTGTCATCCCAGTTCCAGAGGTAGATGGTTCCCTGACAGCGACAGGTTCCCTGGTACTGAGTGGTCACACTAAAAACAACATCATTAGGACCGTCCTGCAGCTGAAGGGAGAGCTGGAGATAAAGAGTAGGTGACAAAGAAATAAGTGAAATGCACAATTCAGCTAAATGGAGAGAAAAATTCAATTGAAAGCTGTAGACAAACTGGAGTCCTCACCAGCTGCTCTGATGTGAGGCGGAGTGTTTTCTTATAAGACACGCCCCATGAAGAGACTCCAGGTTCTGATTGGATGATGGGAGAGCTTTGGTTGGCTGAAATGTGATCTTCATCACTGGATGAAGTCTCTTCTTTAAGTCTGTCATGAAAGAGATTATAAATTAAATGATGAAACTCAAGGAGATTGGTCTGAAGAGATGTTTTGGTTTTAGAAGTTCAGCTTAAAAAGTGACAGATTTCCTTTATTTACCTTTTGACAGCCATATTTTTAGAATAAAAAACAAAAGAAGAAGAAACATAAAATCACACTGAAATGTTACGTTATGGCCTTCGCCTTCATCAAGAGAGTAAACCACAATAAGGTTAAATAAACATGGATAATGATAGCCTTAAAAGGGAAAGTGAAGTAGAGCAGCCTGAACAAAGTATTTTTGAATTAAACTGAACTGGAGTCAGAACCACACATACTTCTGACCACATTCTTCGAGTAAACAACTGACCTAGAAACAGCATGTCAAGTAAAGATAGACCAAATTACATTTCTTTTTTTTTGTATTGGACGATACGTGGATGTGTATACTGATACTGTTGTGTAAAAAAAGTATTTAACATCTAGTTAAATAAAGGAAATCGATAGATATTCACTCAGTCGGCATTTATGTCTTTCTTTGCAAAGGGAATGAGAACAAGACGGATCACAACCATGTTTGTTCTGATTAGACACAAGGATCTGTCACTAACTTAAAGTCTGAGAAAGGCTGTGAACGTTGTCAGAATCAAAACACATTCATAGACAATGAGGAAAACAGTAAAATGTCATGAATACCTCCCAAACTTGTTATGGGAGGATTACTTCTTGTCCCAAACAACATCTCTCAACCAGACACTGAATGGCCTTGCAGGTGGAAATACCTGAGTGAAAACTTTTACAAGTAAGTAATTGGAAGATATATAAATCAAGATATGTAATAGAGAATAATATTGTTGTGCAACCACAGGATGCACACAGGACATACGACACTGGTAAGGCTCAATATTCCCAGGTCTACAAGAGAACAGACAAATCGCAGCGCTGGAAGCGGCACATGTTTTATTATTGCAATCACAGCCAAGATTACAGCTGTAATAGAGCGATATTTTAAATTTGTCCAAAAAAAGCAGTATATATTGTTTACATATTGTTGAAGGTTCTCAGTCATCCAGGTAAAGGATGCTTGGAAAGCTTGGAAAGTTCAGTTTAGGCAACTGGACGTATAGTTTTCTAGAAGACGTTTCTCCTCTCATCCAAGAGACTTGATCAGTTCTGACTGATGCAGGAGAAAACAGAGATAAATATACTGTAGGTGTGTCCAA
>JAUZNJ010038354.1:0-11113 GCA_034780135.1 Jordanella pulchra
TTAATTTCCACTGCTATGCAGATGATACTCAGCTATATCTGTCTATAAATCCTAATGAAACTAACCCATTGCATAGAGTCTCTGAAAATAAACTGATTATTCAGTCACTTCATCTGGATGGGATGAAATTAATCTCAGATAATAAAGTAAAAAATCTTGGTGTTATTTTCTGGACCTGTCATTTAAATCCCATCAAAGAGGTTTTGTACAGTAACAGTTGATCCAATTAGAACAGCTCTTCTGTCAGGATGAACAGTTATCATCTTCATTATGTATGTAACACAGATTAGCGAATAAAATGGGAGCTTTGTCTTTGATCTAGAACACCGTATTATCTGGATATGTGTGGAAGCAGCGAGGTCTCCTCATTTACAAACACGTCTATGATGTCATGATGTGATGGCGAGGTGGAGACGCTTCTTCAGGGCTGCTGCTGAGGCTCTGATGAAGTGAGTCGGATGGTAGCATCCATCAGTGGGAGCTCTCTGGTCTGAGATCATCATTCTGTAATAACTGTTGCCATGTCATTAATACATAACCCTCAAAGAAAGAAAGTTTAAGGATGTAAACACAGAGCTTTCCTTTACACCTGAACAGGGTTTACATTTTGGACATTGGGAAAAAGACGTTATTTTAAAACCATGTTTGGTCAAGTTAAAGTAACCACACTGTTTATGGGTTCTAGGATCTACTGTAAATATTCGCTGCTTTATGTTTTAATGCTAATGTAGTTTTGAAAGGATGCTTGTATCTTTCAGCGGATCTCTGCCTGGAGGCATGAATACCGACCAGCCTGGTGTCATTGTGGCCTTGACAGCTGCTACGGAGGCTAGAGGCGCAAACCAGCAGGTTCACTGGTTCGGTTCTTCCACTCGGTGTTTGGACCAAAGCCCAAAGAACCGAGTCCAGTCACAGCCTGATAACTTTACATCGGATGGTTATTAGTTTGCCGTAAGCTAGCAGTAGAGTGATGGTTAGAAGACACACCGTCCACACCAATAAACAACACTCACATTTCTGCTGATTCATGAGCTTCTCGGTTTTACTAAGCTTTAAAAACCAGCAAAAGGTCCGGTTTAACTTCCGCTTTGTGCTATTTATTCAGAGCGCTTTGTTAGCCCGTTTTCCATGTAGCATCTCCCTTCATTTCACCACCACGGAGGATGCTAGCTCCGCTGCTAACGGTGGCCGCACAGGCTCCGCTTCTAAGACGGAGAACAAGCAGCCGTTCCCGGACTGAACCCGCGGCTCTTACCGGAGCGTCGGGCCGACACACGCCGTGTCAGTGCTCTCGATCTCCTGCAGGATCCGCTCGTGCTCCGTTACAAACTCCAGGGTTTCACTGTCCGCCATGGTTGCTCTGTTCAGGTAGAGAGATGCGCAGTGCCGAGGCTCACCCCGTGGGGGCGCTCTAACAGCTGGAGACTCTGTCACTGAAGGGCAGCACTGTCCATAATTATAACATGTTGAAACACGTTATAACACGTTGAAACATGTTGAAACACGTTGAAACACGTCATAACATGTTATAACACGTTATAACATGTTGAAACACGTTATAACATATTGAAACATGTTACCATCTCTAATGTTACAGTGTTACAGACACATGACCTTCTGGCTTTAACGTTTCTCATGTTAGGTTACATGAATTATTTCTGTTTAGTAACACATTGACAACCAGAAAGATCCAGAAATCTACAAATATTTCATTAATAGATGAAACAAACAGTCCCAAAACATTTGAATGATAAATTGTTTAAATGTCGATAAAAGAGAAAACAGTTAAAGGAGCAAATTGTGAATTGCGTTTTTAAAACAACAAGTTGTCTGATTATACTTCAATGAACCATTGCATCCAAAGAAAAGTGGGACATCTTTCTACTGAACAAAGAGCGTTCAAGAACTCCGCAAGAGGAGCAAAAAGTTCTCTAATAAATCCATGGTGGAAGTTTAAAGGTAAATGACAAACATCTGTCCAGCTGTTATAAGGCAGGGCAGTTTTTATCACTGCATCTATGTGGGCCTGCATAAAAGTCAGTGGTTGTTCCAGGAGTGACTGTAATCATATTTTACCAAGGGTTGTACAAACAACACTGTCTTTTAATGACTGGGATGGATGAGTCAAATATCTCGACTCTCCTCTGGGAGCCTGAATCAAAACAGCCTTTAGATTCAGTTAAAGGTCCCACGTTTGCCTCAGCTCCACACTGAAAGCCCAGCAGATGGTGGGAACAATCTTTTTGCTTTATTTCCCACAAAACTTCTTTTGTTTTAAACTCATTTTTGAAACTTACAATAAAAAATCAGCCCATGAGTCGCTCAGATGGTTACCTCAAAGTTGTCCCCAGAGGAAGCTCCACAGACTCTAACTCAGCAAAGAAATTTCCAAAAGTCTTCTCTTCCACTTTTTCATCCTCAATTTGACTCGGTGGGTCGGGCAGAGCAGCATGGACCCTGTTAGAGTCCATCGCTAACAGAACTAAAGACCCAGTTTGTGTGGAGACGGGAAAGCAGGGCTGAATTCCAGGACACCTGCTTTGGTCAGCAGAAAATGAGGTTCAACAGGAAAAGAGTCCTTGTGATTCACTGGACTTTGAAACCAACACTGTTAGATTTATAAAGCAGGTTTAACTATTTCCAAAGGTGATAAAGTCGGACATTTCAAGGAGTCCATACAGAACGGCTGAATCAGAACAGAAACTTTAGTCCAGAGAAGTTATTATTCCTCATAAAATCTTTTTAAATAAACTAATATGCATCTGGGAAACAATAATCGAAATCAGTCTGCAGACGTTTTGCCCACGACTGTATTTATAACATATACATGCAGGGCAGCTTGAGATCAGTTTCATAGACTAAAACTGGGAGCTTTCCAGAATAAAACCTCAGATAAAAGCTGCAGAGATGCATCACATGTAGTCGTCACAATTGCAACATGTCCGTAAAGGCTTCTTGGATGCAGCATTTGTTTATTGGAGCGGATATCATCAGCTTACACTGGGATAATCACACTGTTTAAAAACATGTTTTTTTAACTCAATCACTCCCTAATATTATTCCTAAGACACTAAACCACAGTTTTTATAAAGCAGATCAACTTTATTTCCTCTGTAGCTGTTGAGCTTTCATCCACACGTACCGTCACACATGTAAATCAAACTCATTTCCTTTATAAATGAACAACATATTGAATTAAAGTCATCTATGCAACATTTCCAACATGTTATACGCTAATAAAACACACAAGATAATTAATCCAAAATATATCTAAAAAAGAATATTATTAAAAAGAATAAAGTCCTCTGTTTCATTAATCTTTCATCCGATGTTGTTCATATAAAATGCATCATAAACCAAAGCTGAAGGATTTTTCCTGTCAGTCGGTCTCACCCTGAGCTGTGTTCAGCTGCAGGTTTCATCCTGTTGAAGTTGTTTCTTTCCAAGGTCGCCACATGCATGCTGAGTATAAGGAGGTTGCTGCAGAGTTTATGAACTAATTTGACTGCATCTCAATAAAAGGAAGGTTGACCGATGAGACCAAAACTGAATGAGTGTTTGTAACCAGATTAATTCAATAAAGAATCAGTTTCTTTCTGTTTTGCAGCTCTTGTGTATTTATGGGCTGTGAGAGAGAGAGTGGCATCATGAATTTTTATTATTAAAAATGAATTTCTGGTAATGACTTTTCAATCTGATTTGTTTATGCCTTTTATGAAATGTGCATAGAAATAAACATCACTTGTGAAACACTGCATCTGCTCAACCTGCAGCCGGAGCAAAGGAGCACCACTCATTTTCTATTTCCTTCTATTCTTCTCAAAATGCATCGGCCCGTTATGAGGCTGTAAGTCGGTACTAACAAAGAAACATGTCAAAGACCATGACTATGAGCTTCCTTATTGAACAAACACCCCCCACTGATTACACACTGCTTTACCAACACTTTCACTCAGGCTGTGTTTTCCATATTTCTAATGTGGTCTTTGCACGAAGCACAGCTATTCTGAAGCACTTGTTTAAATCAGAGATAAACAGAACACACACACTCAAACTACAGCTTACTGTAGATCGAGGAAGTGAGCAAATTTTCATATTTCGGGCTGTTGAAAGAAAGCAGAGTTCCTGGAGGAAACTCAGGCATGCACCAGGAGAACATGCAAACTCCATGCCCAAAGTCTGAGGCCAGCCATCATATCCAAGATAACAAAACAAAAACAACAGTTCCTGAATGCAACCCAGAAGAAAAGAACAACAACATTCTCTTTCTTCTTTTCATATCATTAAGCAGTTGCTGCAAGCTAATGTAAAATATGTGAGCTACAGTCAAGGCTTATTCTGGGTCTGATCTTACTGGTTGACTTCAGATGAGAAAGGCAGAGCAGATCCTCTGTGCAGCACTACTGATAAGAGGTGAATGACAAAACAAAACAGTCAGCCTTCTCTGTAACGGCCACAAGTTGCAAAATGATATATATGCAAAAAAGGGCTGTGCTTTGACAGAACAGGAGAACAAAAATGGGAAGTGAGGAGATGGTTGAGTTCAAGCTGCGGCGTCGCTCTCTGTGGTGGATCCATTCAGCCGCACGTTGGGTCGCATCTCTTCTACCAAGTTAGATAAAGTGTCAGAAAGGATCTAAACAAAGGGGCTGAATTTAGCACATAGGAAAGGTGTGACTAATTGAAATGAACTGGCCTGAGTGTTTGCATCTGATCTGAACACGGCTCCTTTAAAGGAGAAAAGAAGGTGGTGAGCTTCCATTGTCTGTTAGTTTCTCCATCTGCTCTTCCTCTCCATGCTGTGCCAGCTTCCTGCCCACTTCCTGCCTGCTTTTTGTGTGCATCCGGGGCACAAGCTGCTATGCAACTTTTGACCTGTATTGTACGTTAATCTCCACACAAATAAACTGAAGGATTTTGAGTACATTGGCTCTCAGCAGCTTGTCTCTATGCCAGTAGATTTAACTGCTACTGACAGAAAGAAACAATCTTAGCTTTTCAAATGACAAAATCCCTGATCTGGGTTGAGGTATAAGCTAAAGTTGAGCATTAATTCTGGTATTTAAAATAGGATTAGCTCTGATGCTCTGTTTTTTCAGCTTATTCTAACTTTTTATTAAACTTTACTTTGAGATTGGAGAAAACAAACTGTAATAAATGCTTTACGGTACAAAAATATGAATTTATGTTCTAGTTTAGGACTTATTAATAATCTTAGTAAACCAGATTAGCCTTTTCCTTGAACTTTGAAAAGAACAAGAACATTCTCTTTGGATGTGTCTCAAAGGCTCCAACAGATGGCAGCATCGCTCCATTCATGGCTGAAGATCTCTGAGTTAGGGAGGCAGAACCAAAGCTACATTTTCACCAGTTGTTAACATTTATTGTACTGGTGTAAATATGTAGGATTTTAATAAACTTTTTTCACTCAAACAGAAACTCGTCAACGTTCGAGAGCAAAGTGAAGGTTTATTTTACTCCCGTCTCACCATTGGCCGTCCGTTAAAGGCAGCAGATGATAACATGACATCCATGCGTCCAGTCAGGCCGTGTTTGGTACAAACACAAATGATTTCTGTAGCTAAAACGTTTAAAAAGTGTTAAAAACTCAAAACTGGACTGAAAGTAGTTGATTCTGATATAATGGTATCGTCAATAGATTCATCACATTTGTTTGGGGGTTTAACATGTTGCCAAGGTAACACTGGCTCCTCTGGAACCTTACCAAGCACCCCCAGCCCAACCAAAGCCGACCGATGAATTGGTGTGATAATGAAAACGTTTGGGCAGGTCGGTGTATAAAGATCATTCCTACTTTATTGAAAACTCAATAAGTACCTTTTCAAAGGTTTCAGCATAAATAACGAACACAGTGCTGCGGTGAAGGTATATTACCGATCAAAGACATATAACTGATGGGAGGTAGCCTATATTATTAATCAAAGGTATATAACCCTCCAGCAGTATATTGTTGATGACAGGTATATAATTGATTAGAGGTATATTATTCATCTAAGGTATCTTGCTCTCCATTTGCTCTGGTTGATGGACAGTATTTCAGTGCCTGCTGGTCTAGGAAGCGGACTGTACTTAAACGCACCTGTATCCCTATAAAGGGACGCTTCATAATGGGGGACTTAGTCCTCTGTCTCTGGGTCAGGGTTCACCTTGAGGCTGCACTTGGGGAACATGGTGGGGTTAAGGGTCGCACTCAGGGACCCAGAGTGAGGCTTGAGTTTCAAACTAGCAACCTTGTGGCTTCTTTAGGATGCTCCCTAACCATGAAGCCTCCACTTCCCCTACAGGGAGCCAAAGAGAACAAATAGACCGTTAGCCTGTAGATGATAGAAGGACCACAGGACCTCCAATGGTTCCCACCAAGGTTTGAACATGAGGAACCGCCAGCAGCTAAAGAACCCAGCGGGAAGAACAGGAACCTGGAGCTCCAGGCCACCTAAAGTGGAGGAACATTGGCTGCTCTGTATCGGTGAAGGTTCTCAGTCATCCAGGTCATAGTCAAGCTAGGAAAGTTCAGTTTAGGCAACTGGACGTGTAGTTTTCTAGAAGACGTTTCTGGCTGCTCTGATGGGACCAGGTACCAGCTGCAGCATCCTTCAGATATATCCAAAGAGCTGAGATGTTTCCTAGTTAATCTGACTTTACCCCTCCACTAATCCTCTGTGCTTCTTAACGAGCTTCAGTCTATCACAGTTGGTTTGCATTTTATATTTCCAGAACCGACAACAACATCAGAGCAGTTCAGTTCTGAGGAGTTTCCTGCCAGTGGTTGGTGTGTTCAGGTGAAGCTGGACTGTTGGAAGCGTTGCTTTGGAGATCCCAGCCGTTCCACTGCCCAGACCTCAGATGTTAAAGTAAAAAACCTTGCTGTTAAATCAGGACATGCCAGTTTACTTTCAGAATATTGACAAAACTAGAAAGCTTCTGTATGAGAGTGATGCCGAAAACCTGGATTTCATTCAAGACTAGAAGACTGGATTTCTTTACTTTCAGGATATTTAAAAAAGGAGATAGAAGCGAATATGTGGTCCAAAACCACGGCTGGTTCTCCGTCCAGGAGGTTTTCTGACCCGGGTTCTGATCTCAGTCTACGAAGCAGCTATTGGTGAATGATTTGTTCAGGGACTGACTGCCTCTGGTGTTGGAGCGTTTCACCCTTCAGATGAGAAGGTGGAGGAGGTTAAATCAGGATGCAGGTTCTAACTGTGTGTCATTGGTGAACCGAGTCAGTGAAAATGACGGGTCCACCTCCTGACCTGTTGGCGTCTGCAGGAGTCCTATTTCCTTATCACAGCAGGTTCTGTCTCTACTGGATTATCATTTGTTTGCTAGCTTGCTGCCCCTTATTCCAGGAGAGGCTTCTGGTGTATCATTAACAGAGGAGGAGATGAGCAGAAGACCATCGTCCTTAAGGGCGTCTTTTCTCCACAGAAAATCCTGAAATTGTTGATAAAGGTTCCAGATTTTATTTATTATTATTTCTAACTGTTTCAGCTCTTTTTCAGCTGTTTCCTGTCAAAGTCCAGGAAACCTCTTTCGTAGCAGGATTCCAATATTTCACGGCTTTTGTCTCCTTTTTTCTGGGGTTTCCCTCCGTTTTTAGCTGTGTTGTCATCTAGATGAAGGGTCTCTGCTCCAGTTCTGGTTTATTTGCACTTTCATTGCATTGATGTTTGTTGGTGGAGGCGAATAGTTTCCTGTTACTGTTTAGACAGGTAGCCTCATCATCTCCTTACCCAGTGTTTAACTCCAAAGGTTTATAAACATGAACAATGCATCTCAGACTCTGGCATATGGGAGGACAGTCAGCAAAGAAAGGTTGTCCAGGAACTCCTAAAATCCACAGCAGACTGATCAGGAAATGTAAAGCAGGTGTGCTACCTGCTGTGAGCTCAGTAAACCACACACACCAGGATCGAGTGGAGAAACCCTTCCAGCAATTAGAGAGGGTGTAAGACACCCATGGTCCAAGAACTGAGAGGTGCTAACGCTTTAGCAGCCACATGGCTGGCTAAGCTTAAAGCAGCGATCCTCAGGACCCGCTGTCCTGCACACACCTGACCTAAATAATGGGTGATCATCAGGCCCTGCAGCCTGTGCTGCTGACTACTGATCAGACAGTCGACCCTTCAGTCTAACACACTGTGGTCTGTTTGTCAGCTAGTCTTTGATCCAGACAATGGTTGATGCCTCCACCTGAGTCTCTGGAGTTTCTCACAGTCAGTCAGGCTGTATGGTGTTAAATGTTCAGGAGGAATCAAAGAACATGATCCTCTCAGTGCTGCCTGCTTCTCTAAATGACAGTAGCTTTGTTGCAGCAGGTGTTTGATGGCATCTTCATCTCCACGGCGATAATTAAACTGCAGGGGTCCTGATAGCTGCTGGTCTGTTTGCTGAGTTTCTCTGTCCAGACCTCCATCTGTCTGGTGCTCCTTATGATGAAGCCTGGGATCCTCTTCATCACGGACAACACATCTCTCATGTTGCTCTGCTGGAAGTTGGTCTCCTTGCTTCATCTGTTGGGGAGCAAAGTTACGTCTTTATAACGTCCCTGTTGTGTTTCCTCTAGTTGCTGGTGAATGCCTTCAAACTGAAGTTAGTAAAATGCTGAAGAAATCATTTTTGCTCTTTACCCAACTAATAATTATACAATTAAAGGCCAATTTAAAACCATCCTGAGAGCGTTTCTACTGATCCCAAACAAACTCATGGACGTGTTCAGCATCAGGAGGAAACCTCTGAGGACCTGGTGGGAGTCCTGGATGCTCCACCATCCCAGAACAAACCTGAACCAACAGCTGGGGAATTATGAGGACGGGGATAATGATGCTGCTGGGACACTTTAAGATCTCTGTTCATTGCCTGGATTTAGTGATGCAGTCCGTTAGCATTGCACGGCTAAAGATGCTTCATATGTCTGCTAACAGCCTCAGGATCAGACTTTAGTGCTGCACTGGTAGCTGTGTTTACCTGTCCTCACACCTGTATGAAGTGAGCGTCCTCAGAGGCCCCCCTCTGCCGGTCGTTTCATGCCCAGTGACGTCGTCCAGCCCTTCGTTTGCCTGGAAACATCAGTGGTTTATCCAAGACGGCCAAAGTGGGGAAGAATGAAACCCAGCAGACGCTCCTGGATGGTTTGGACCTGAACTCAGCCATCCACCGTTCCGCTGCTGCTTCTTCTTCTTCTGTTTTATTGCTGGCAAGCAGCTTTGGTGCCACCCTCCTAAATGTCCACCAGCTGTTGAATCTTTAATATCTGATATTCCCAATGACACCAAATACCTTACAGCAAAAACATTTAAAGAGAACCATAACATTTTTAATCGTTTTTTATTTTTTTGACCTGGTTGTTTGAAACCTCTCTGACCATGTCATGCAGAAAGCTCTCTGCTGTTGGAGGGGGTTCTGCTTTAAAGCCCAGTTCTAGCTAAGTCTGCATGTAGAGCTCTTGTTAAGCCAGGGATAGGCTCGGCCAGCTCCACGAGTGTCTCTCTTAGGGTCTAGTTGACTCACACACACTGTGTCATCGGTACGTGCTGCTGAGCAGACACAAACCTCTCACAGGTTGTTGGTTTTGTCTGCAGCCCCCTTCAGGCTGAGAACCAACAGACATGTAAACATCCTCCTCAATGCATTTCTGTCTGTCCGTCAACGTTTCTCATCATCACACACCAAGCAAAACCAACAGTAATACAGAAAGAAGAAAATCCTTTAGATGATAGCAAATGTTGGCTGTTTTAAATTCAGTTGGTCTGAGTTTGTCACCACAGAACATATTTTCTAGATGCTTTTAATGAGCTCTGCTGTGTCTTCCGGTTTCCTGGATGAGATGATGGTTGTGAGTTAAGTAAAGGATTTAGCAGCGTGTGCAGGTTGTAGACTGGATTATTTGCTGTGCAGTCTGTCTTCCTCCACGGCCGTCAGCTCCTCTTCAGCTTCATCTCTCTGGAACAGCGACTCGAGCTCTTCCACAGATTTATTAAACACTGAAGGGAAGTTAAACAAAGCTAATGGCTTCCATCTACCTTTAGTTGGTTCGGCATTAAAACCACCTTAGAAAAATAGTTTAGTTTTATGCTTGAAATAATTTAAACACTGATCAGTTGTATATTACTAACTTCTCTTCAGCAAAGTTTAAACATGTGACCTTTTCCTTTCTCTTGTAGCTCTTCTGATGTCAGCTGCTGACTTGCTTTGCTCCATTATGGTCCAGTTAGAGTAATTATGAACAAAAGCTTTCATTTGTAAACAAATTGACTGAAAAATGTTGAAATAAAAGGAACAAAGTGCAAAACACAAAAATACAAAATAACAGGCCAGCCAATTCAATCTGTTGGGTTTATTTCTATAGCGCAAATTCTCAACAAATCAAATCTCAGGTCACTTTATAGATCCAGATCAATCAGATCATCTCAGGTCACTTTATAGATCCAGATCAATCAGGTCGTCTCAGGTCACTTTATAGATCCAGATCAATCAGATCGTCTCAGATCACTTTATAGATCCAGATCAATCAGGTCGTCTCAGGTCACTTTATAGATCCAGATCAATCAGATCGTCTCAGGTCACTTTATAGATCCAGATCAATCAGGTCGTCTCAGGTCACTTTATAGATCCAGATCAAGCAGATCGTCTCAGATCACTTTATAGATCAAGATCAATCAGATCGTCTCAGGTCACTTTATAGATCCAGATCAATCAGATCGTCTCAGGTCACTTTATAGATCCAGATCAATCAGATCGTCTCAGATCACTTTATGGATCCAGATCAAGCAGATCGTCCCCAAGATCAATCAGGTCGTCTCAGGTCACTTTATAGATCCAGATCAATCAGATCGTCTCAGATCACTTTATAGATCCAGATCAATCAGGTCGTCTCAGGTCACTTTATAGATCCAGATCAATCAGGTCGTCTCAGATCACTTTCTAGATCCAGATCAAGCAGATCGTCTCAGATCACTTTATGGATCCAGATCAATCAGATCGTCTCAGATCACTTTATGGATCCAGATCAAGCTGATCGTCTCAGGTCACTTTATAGATCCAGATCAAGCAGATCGTCTCAGATCACTTTATAGATCCAGATCAATCAGAA
>JAUZNJ010038356.1:0-11112 GCA_034780135.1 Jordanella pulchra
TCTCCAGGCTAACCGAACCTTCCAACCTACAGACCTCAGTGATTCCCGCCTTGGACCCGAACCGGAACCAGAACCTGCACACTCAGTTCTACCTTTAAATAAACTTGTTGAACTTTCTCCCTGTTTCCGTGTGGTGTTCTGCATGTGGGTTAGATCTCTGAAGCCCATCATGACACTAACATTCAAATATATTTAAATATGTATTGATGGTGCCGTGGAACCACCAGTATGAAGAAAATGGTTTAAACAGCAAATCTATAGACACACGTCTGTAAGATATTCCCACAGAAAGCAGAATTCAAGATTTGAATTTTTTCTGGAGCAGCAAAACACCATGGAACAATAACCACAACGTTTGGTTGTAAATATGATATGATAGGTTGCTGTGTTGCTTTTAAAGCCGATGGATACATACCTTACAAAATAAGGCAAGACCACAGCACCTACATATTGTTACATTCTTGTTTTCTAAATCACAAAATTATGTTTCTTCTTCACTGGTAACCCATATGCATTAGAACTTCAAAAGAATCATCTTAAATGTTCTATTTAAACCAGCGTTGCACGTTAGGTTTGCATTAATCCAACAGTGCAATAAGAACCATTTTTTTACACTGAAAAGCTTATCAAGCAACAATCTCAGCTTAGTAAAAAAAAAAAAAAGAAACAATGTTTTTTAGGACAGTATAATTTTCTGAACATTTAATTACTCTATCACTTTGATATTGACTCACCACGTGACTGCTCTTTCTATGAAACTAAAACCTAACCATTTCCCTCACTCTATTCACCAGCTCTCCTCTGCAGGCTGCTTGAGGAAACTGAAGAGTGTATTATATTTTGTCCCTATATGCATCACTGTCAGAGAAGCACCGCGCTTCTGCTGCATCGGCGTCCAGTTAATAACCCTAGTGTGAGGTCTAGTGACGGGTCATCATCAGCTGGCTCTGTGCTGCTGTCATGAGCCATTTAGGCCAAACAGCTCCTCTCCTAATGGAACATCTGAGTCAATAAAAACAATAATCGCTGCCAATCTGCCTAAAAGTGAGGAAATTATTTCAGAGAATCAAGAAAACATAGCTGAGATATTTTGATTCTATTTATCCTGCGAGTGAATTGATCTACCCTTAGCCCAGAAACCTGTTACTGTTCCAGTCTTCTGCATTAATCTGGTGTGACTTCATTGATGCTATCAGTGGGGTTTTCAGTGAGAACCTACTGCTCCCTCAAAGCATGCTGTCATTTGTTTGAGCCTGCAGAGCGTGCATTTTGATCTCTCTGTGTGGTATTTCAGTGGGAAACAGAAATCTATGTCTAACTGTCAAACTGGCTTCAGACATTATCAGAAGCCACATTTTACCTTCCACTATGGCTTAATGAACCACCCTAGCATCTACTCAATATTTTCTCAGTGAGGATCTCCAATGCGCTGCTGAAAGGTCAATAGTTGGACAGTCTTTGAGAGGCTTTCTGGCTTTCTTCAAGACTCTTAATGGCATGCAATGGAGAGACCCACACGACTTTCCCTGGGGGGGTATTCCCAGATATCCGCCCGTGATACCTAATCCACACCCATTAGCTCTCTCTCCATGTTGCCTCAAAAGAGTATGGCTCTCCTGCATCTAAGGAATTAAAAATTAACCAGCTAATACCCACTTTGATGGGTATGCCCTGCACAGTTGAAACATCAGATTCCCCCTGCAATGATCTGTGAGGGATGGCTCGGGGAACCCAATCTGCCAGAGGGAAAACGCTGACCGAGATGACAGGAAGACACAGAGGGCATTCTGTCTGTCCATCACACTCATCATAGAAGACTGAGTCTGTAACATCTAGCCACAAACAGAAGCTACAGCCTGGTCCTGCAACATACATGACAGTTTCAACAGTGTTGGAAGGAATTAAATTGAAGGTATTATAATCCAGGTCTGAATGAGAATTAGGAAAAAGGAAAATATAGTGAGCACAAATATTTGTATTGAAGACATTCCCAGTCACATAACGTTGTATCATATCTCCTTCCTTCCTTTCTCATCCCTCTCATTTCTCTTTATCCTTCTTTCTTTCCTTTTTTTCTATGATGCCTTTTTCCCTCAAGTCCTTTCATGCTCCTAATTTTGTTGATTTTTTTTTCCCTCTGTCGTTTTTTTCCTTGTCAGCATGGTATTCCCGTCCATCCTTATTTCCTTCATTGTTTCCTTATTTCCCTCTTTCTTTTGTCCTTAATGCTTTCCGTCCTTCCCGTTGTCCTTTATCAGGTCCTATTTTTCATTTCTTCCTTAAGTCATTTATACTTTTTTTCAGCCCTCCTTCTTTAAGCTCTTGCTTTACCTATATCTTAAGCCCCAGGTTTTTTTTCCCTTCCTTCTGCTCCTGCTTAGTCTCTTCCTTAAGTCCCTTCCTCCCTTATTTGTTAACTTTCTTAATTTTTCCTTAGTTTTTATTTAATATTCCCTATGGCCACCTTCTCTTCCATCTTTCGTTGTGTTTATCCTTCTTTTCACTATCCCTCCTACTGTGAGTCCTATTATCCATGCATTCATTCTTTTTCATGTCCCTAAAGGTGAATTTCACTGTGTTTAAAAGTTTGTGTCTTTCTTTTTTGTTTTTATTTTTTTCTATGCATGCCCTTACATTTGAGTGACATGAAAAAAAATTTTCCACTATCAGTTAGTTGATGGGTGTGTGATTCTGGCTGAGTTCTCTGGTAGTATGTGTTGATGTAACGCACTACGTATTATGTTCACCTGCTTTGTTAGCTGCATCTCTACCACAGTGAGAAAGCAGGGGTGATGGTTTGTGAAGATGTATCACCAAAAATTTTCATGTCATTTGTTCCTTTGTTTTTGCTACGGTTTTTATACTCTTTCTTCATGTCTACCTGTGTGTTTGTCAAATTCCCAAGGCTTCATACTAAAAATAATCTTTCATTATTCTACAATGAAACTTGGCATTACATATTTTAAATGAAGATAAGCCCTAGAAATTTTAAAGTGGAATGTTTACATTGAAATTATGTAACAACGGTGACATCACTGTGCAAGATATTCTGCAGTACGACCTTGCTGCCTGTGTCCTTACATGAGCAACATTCACTTTGTACTTTCTGTAGAGTGGAACTATGAATTACACACACTGTGTGAAATATTGAATTTCCTATCTTGAACTGTTGTAGGTTTTTAACATTTCATGTTTAATTAGTCTGTCACAACGTGTTTTGGCATGCTTGTTTGTATTGTAAGAGGGAATTTTCTGTACTGTTTTCATTCTTGGAAAAGTACCTCTAAACACTCAGCACCATCCAGCACATTGAAGAACAGAAAACAATTTATGCTTTGTCGCCTCCTATTCCCTCTCAGATCCTCACGCTTAAGGGCTTCGCCAACCTGCTGGCTGCCATGCATCTTTCCTCTAATGCTGAGTGGCCAACTACTCCAACCACAGTGAAGGGAAAAACAATGAAGAGGAGGACAAGCTTGTTTCTCTGCCCCCATCCCTCTGCAGGAATTTTCTGCCTTTGATTTCTTCCTTTTTTTCAATAACCAAGGACTCTTTTCACTGTTGCCAGCTCAATGAGAGCTTATGCATCCTTTATCCAATTCCAACCCACTACTCTCTCTTTTCTCTGTCTCTTGCTGGGGCTGTCTCTTCCTCT
This sequence comes from Jordanella pulchra, assembly GCA_034780135.1. Lineage (NCBI taxonomy): Eukaryota > Metazoa > Chordata > Actinopteri > Cyprinodontiformes > Cyprinodontidae > Jordanella > Jordanella pulchra. Next base: position 3,656 of record JAUZNJ010038356.1, read on the forward strand.
TCATTTTTTCCTCTGCATTTTGCCTTTTAAATATAGCTTCTGTGGAAAGAGTGTTTGTGTTTCTTGTGGTTCCAGCCTTTGAAGAAGGGGAGTATTTCAGATCATTCATGTCTCTCTCTTGTGGCTCAAGTGGTCTACTTGTGATATTGAAAAAAATGTTTAGTTGTTCACATAAAAAAATGCATATTATTATGTTAATAAAAGAATTGCAGGATTCCTTGAATTGTTAAATAATTCATAGGTAATTATTAGGTGGCATACAGATACATTCAAACTAACTGCACTATTGTAATTTGAATGTTTATTCTTATTTTTCTTAGAAATAAAGTACCTATTTAAGGGCCTTAACATATTCAGAACCTCACAGAGTTTACAAAAAGTTCCCCCTCGATTGAAATATATGTGTTTTAAAGGAATAATTGTGACAATGGCTCTATAGTGCCCCCTAAAATGAGATAGGACAAACATTAAGTTGCAGAGTCTCTTTCAGAGTGGTTTCTTTACACATATAAAAATTTAACAAAATTATCCAAGAGATTTTGAGACATCAGCTTCTAACTTCATCATTTCACACAACAGATGTACACTGAATTTGTTTACACCACAGATTCAATGTATTTTGGTCAATTAAAGGTAGAGGATAACATAGTCATATATGTTCATGAAGTGGAAATGAAAGTACACATTGTTTTCCTAAAAAATGCAGGTGAATTTGGTGGTAGGGAGGTGGCTAGAGGGTGTTAAGTAGAGCCTGACCAATATGAGATTCTGAAGGCCAATAATAATACCAATATTGGGGGTTTTATAAAAAAACAATATCCAATGTAATGGCCGATATCCAATATCCAATACATATGATATACTAAAAAACTGAGCATGGACATGCAGAGGATATGTACTGTCAACCTATAGTCCAACTTAAATTTTTATAATATCCAAAAGTATGTTTCAAGACAAAGAAACAGAACACTATAGAATACAAAGCAACTTTAATCTAAACAGTGTCAACATTTCTTTAGATATTGCCTCAAGCTTGTGATGTTTTTTCACTGGAGCCCTGACTTTAATGCCACAGATGTTGCAACGAACACCTGTTACATCTTTTATAAAGTGGCTCCACATCTGACCTTTCCCCTCTGCCTGTGAAACTTATATCTAGTGTCTTTTGGTAAATAGATTTTAATTCAACAGACGAGCATTTTTCAAAGCATGGAACAGGGCTTAGGAAGGTAGGGCAGATGAGGCTGATGTTGCTTAATGGATCAGATGCTAAAATAGCCTCCCCAGTTTTAAAACATCCCTATAAATAGCTCTACCTCAAGGAACATTGCGCTAGTTAAGTCTAATAATCAGTCTAATAATCAGTGACCAGTGGAAATCAGATGTGTTGAAGCTAGTAAACATCTTAAACATGCAGGGCAGTGTGCCTTGCGGAGCGGTATCGAAAAACACTGGTTTATTTGATCCAAAGTCACAACCAGTCGTGGCAATAATACCTGTTCTTTGTGCTTCTTTGTGGATCTTCAAGTTTTGTAGAAAAATCCACACCCATGAAATTGTGGCTCTTTTATTTGCGATTTGATTGGTCAGATTACATGCTGCATGTTACTCAGCCCACTGAAGAAACAGTATAAAGATGTGACAGGGAAGTGTAAAATAAACTGTACTTTTCACCTGATCCATCATGAACTTGAATCAAAAGAAAAAGAAGCATAAAAAACATGTTTGGCCACTGTGACTGTGACAGAGGCACTGTGACTGCACAACTACTAGCAAAGACAGAGGCAGACCTGCAGCCCAGGACCATCAGCCTGCCTCTTGCATTGCCTGGACAGGACTAAAACAGGATATACAACCCATTTCAGGGCATCCGCAGATTCAAACAAAGAGGGAGCCTAGTGAGTGCGTGTGCATAAACTTGTGGAAACAGCATAACCCAGGCTGAAGTTAGCAGTAAAACCTTATTGCTGACTGGACCTAATATTGGTTATGTATAGTTATTAATTTATGTTCACCCTGCAAGGATGCAGCATTTAAAGTTTCTTAACACATAAGGGCCTTTAGATCACAACATTGTTTATCATTCCTGCAGCCAGTCGAATTCTACATGTTGAAAAAAGTTTTCCTTAATAAACTCGGAACATAGACTATAACACATCTACTAGTGCTAGTAAGTCTTCTCTTATAAGCCTTCTGTGCTCATTTAGCTCATTTAGCTCAGCTTAATTAATTACTAAAGTACTATTAATTAATTTTCTAAACAATACCTGTTATACATATCATTATGTTAACTAAAATAATCAAACAATAACACAGTTTCTTTGAAAATAAAAAACAGACTTACACATTTAATAGCACAGTATTATCACTAAGTATTATAACTGATACTCACAGTACAAAAGATGTTTATCAAAAAAAGGTTAATGCTGTGTTATATTTTGCAGTCATGAAACAAAGGTTTTTCCCAGGTTTGTTTCAGCTTAGGTTTGACTTGCCGTCTTGATACGTAGTTGACGACTCATTAAAATATTCTTATTAATATTTTGTGTATTTGTATGATAAGGATTTGGAAACATGCATTTCACAATTTTTAGCCATTATAGCGTGGGATCTGTATATACTTTATATTTCTGATATTTTCACTGTCCCCCACTATAAAAACTCAGAACCCACCATTGACACCCCAACCTTTTTAGGGTATGTCTCTTCCAGATTTTTTCTGCCTTTTTAGGAACCTGTTCCCATAAATTTTTGGCTTTTCAGATATACAGACGTGAAGAGAGTAGGACAACCCTTGACATCATATATGTTGCTTGATATTCTCAAAAAACTAAAAATATTAAAATATAAAGCATAAAAACCCAAATTGGAAACATTTGATGAGACGTGCATTACAAAACCCAAACATTCATTTTCACTTATAAAAGGAAATATTGTTTTTTATCACTATGGGAAATTCAGGTGAGACAACACCAAAATAAAGAGCCACATAAAAGCTTACAGGTACACACATCACTATAAGCATATGAAAACCCATGAAATATAAAAAAATTAAATTGAATCTACAGTAAAGTAAAACCCTCATCCAAGAAAAGAAAACTTTAGTGTTATTAAAGGGAGCCGTTTTCTGTTAGACAGAGAAGTAACATTTTAATGTCATCTTACTAGAGCACCTTCTGCCATGTGTGCAATATTGCCCCCTACATGTTTTGTAGCAAACTAAGCAGAACTTCTTATTCTTACACCTTTCCTTTTAAAATATATTTTCTTCATCTCTCTGTTTAATGCCAAAATTGTCAAGTGCACAACTTGGTATATTTGTAGTTTAGCAATATCATCATGGCAGCCAGTGAACATCAAGTTTCAAGTCTGCCACAGATTATCGGTCAGGTGTACATATCTGTTCAAGCATGTTTACCCCTCTACTTCTCAAAACTACACAGTTTAATTCATAATATTCAGAAATCAGCGTGTCAGTAATTAAAGGCCATATGTGTAATTTCAGCTCAGTTTACAGTAAATGCAGCTGTTCTGTAAAGGCCTCCATGTTAGAGATTATTAGCGAACAGCGGAAAAACTAACGTTGCACAGGACTCTATACTTACCATCCAAATAGAGAGTGTAGAGTAAGCATTATGCTCATTAGTAATTGTGGGGAAACTTTTTTGTATGTTTATGTTGCTTTTCTTTCATGTGTATTTTAACATCTTTCCTGCGTTCCTTAGGTTGTGCCATCTTCAGTGCTCTTTATTGTGCAGGTTAGGTTCCCTTATTACTTTATTTTTTTGTATTGAATGTTTTATTTTATTCCTGTGTTCATTTTTTCATTTTAGAATTACTTTCTATTCTCTTACCCTCAGAGTTTCTTTAAATCTCCAGTGAACTTCTTTGAGGTTAATTAGCCTTCTTTATTCAGCTCCCTTTTTTCGCTCTGTGTCATCCGTTTCCAATTTTTTCCCTAAATACTCACACCTGCACTTAGTACCACTTTCCACTTGTCCACTCGGTATATATTCTAACTGGTTTTCATTGCTCTCAGCTGGTTACATAGTGTGCCTCATTTTTCATTGACTCCTTACTCCTTGTGTTTATGTTTTCTTTGGATCCCATTAGCTTTTCAAAACACTGCTTCAATAACACTTTCCAGTGTCCTTTTATGTCAAAAACATATCAACATGATATGAATTATACCAACAAATTGAATGCAATCATAGATTTTCTGTCTTCTTGTCCATTTCAGCCCTTTACTCAACCTATGCCCAGTGTCTGTTCTTCTTGTGGAACTCATGCAAATCTTTTTGAAAATATTTTCATGTTCTTTCTTTCTTTCTGTTTTTTTTTCCATCTCCCTCAATATCTGCATTTGACTGCTTTGCAAATCAAATCCTGTCTTTCTGAGGCAGCAAACGAATTCAGATGACTGACAGAGGTTTGTTTTCCATCAGGACAACAGTTTTAAACACATAGCAAGAGCAGAATCTATAGCAAGACCATAAAACCTGTTCATGGATGCTCTCTTTCCAACCGTACTCAGTTTAAGGTATTAATACGATTCCTGGATAAAGTCCACCCTTTTTATTTTGTCCAATAATGTTTTTGCAAATATGTGTTATTTTTTCACACTTTTTAATTATATTCTATTTTTTATTGTTCTCGTTTGAATTCCTAATTTTAAATAGTAACTGAATGTCACCAATGTGAATGTGTGAAAAACATCAGTGACTACTTTTTAATTATTTTTAAAGCACTGCAAAATTCACACAGCTGAATCAATAATTGTATCATGAATTTGTTGTCTGTTAGATTAGTATTCAAACTTTGAATTTGACCAAAAAGCAGCTGTATATTGGTAAAAACCTTGATTTGGAGCCTGACTCTGACCCACTGCTGAGATGGTAACCGCAATCATTAGCATGTTTGACTGCATGTTGGTTAATGATACAAGTGCTCTGTGTGTTCTCATCATTAACTTCTATTAGCTGTTTCTCTTGCCTCATTGAGTCCCATGATCTAATTGTGTGACAGACACAAGACAAGTGCATCCTGCAACAGAGTAAGCTCAAGATGTCCTGGTCATTGCATCTGTCAGATCTGCTTTTTCATTTTGTAGCTGACCTTTTCAACATTTTTAAGCTTTGTAATACAGTATGTTACACTGAATTCTCACAGAAAAACAGCAGACACTATGAGATGGCTTCAACAGCGATAAGGTTTAGTTCATTAGTAAAATAAGCTCTCGAATATAAAATAAAAAGAAATGACCATAACATCTTTTGATCAGATGCACATTGGCTCTATTGCACTAATGGCACTTATCAGTCTAATGAGCAACGTTTTCTCATAAGAAAAAAAAATTAAATTTGAAGTTCAATTATCAGTCGAATCTATCTGGTTTTACAGCCCTAATTAAAACTAAATTCACAGCAAGGAAAGAAAAAAAAGAAAAAAAACCACGAAGTGACATTAATTAAATAACTTTCAAAGAGCAGAGGAAGAAATTTATTTCTGCTGTTGGATGGAAATAAAATGTATGCTGATAACTTTGTATACATGCCAACACAGCCGGGCCAGCAGCTTCAAAGATGTTGAAGCTCCTTCATCTTTCTCATTATAAGTAGCTGTAGATTGAAGGAAGAATTGTAATCTGATGTTCCAGTCTAGTTTTTGAACATAGGAAATGTTAAAAGAAAAAAAAAAGTCCCAAACTGATTTGTGGCAGCTTGCAGGTCTGAGGACAAATAGTGACCGAAGCAGCTAAATGTTTAAGTTAGAGAACAAATGCAACTATGATGGTTAAAACCTTTCTTCACCTGTCTCCTCTAGCTTTATCTGCATAATCAATAGGCTATTAGTTCACTTGCCATCTGATGTTACTTGATGCATACTAAGCCACAATGGCGCAATTACTTGGTGCCACAAATTGTTTGTTTAAACTAAAAGCTTTAAAGGTTTTTATCACTCCAAAAAGCAACACCTTAGCTATAAATCCACAAATATAGTGTGAAAAGTGTATTTTGTTATTGCTGGCAGAACTCTGCAGGTGTAAATTAGTGGATAATTACACTGGTGGGGTTTTCGTTTTAACAACCATTGCACTCGAAATCCCCTGCCATGTGTTTATAACAAACTCTGAACTTGATATTTAAACCCAACACTCAAAATTTACACACTGGTTTGCTCCAAATTTGCAATTAAAGATGAGTGTAAAACTAATTTACCTGGTAGATAAATGTTTTTGATGAATAGCAACTTTTCTCTCATTTAATTATTCTCTCATTTACATTTAAACACAAAACAAAATGCAAATGAATATCTCAGGATTTTGACAATGCTGCTACATAAGCTACATTCAGAGTTTGCTTGCTTCACAGTTACTGCATAAACATATTACAATTTACTACTAAGCACATGCTTTATGAGTTAAACTAAAGATAGATTTTTTTGGTTTTTGATTCCCCCCAGTTTAACTTGGACTTGATTAAATTTGATTAAACCTGAAACACATCTTGATGAGGATCCATTGTGACAATTTCATATATTATCCTTTCATGTAAATAAAATATTAAAATTGCTATCTTGACCTATGAGTTGATTGCAGAAAACCTTTTATCTGCTCATTGTTTCCCTTTTAGATTCCTTCTTAACTTTCTTTTCTTTAGCAGGAAACAAATCAGAGAAGCAACAAACCCAAACAACATTAAGGCATTAAAAACAATGCTGCAATTCTCAAAACCTAACTATAGAATATAAAATACCTGGGATATTGCACTTGCCAAAACATGAAAAATAATATTACCCTTTTAAACTTGCTTGCTTCATGGAGCTTTTACACTTTCCATACGTGGAGCTTAAAGGTTAGACCAGCATTAGAATAGTAACTTAAAGTTATTTAAAAAAAAACTTATCCTATAACTCTGAAGCACAAGTACTCCTCTCTCCTCTTTACAAAGGACGATACCTGCTTTGCTTTGACCCCTGCAGGTGTATCCCAAAGAATTTTGATTAGAATTTTATTGATGAATTTATTTTTATATAGAAAAGGAAGTAATTTAAAAATCATACCAGATGTCTATGTTGTTTTAATACAACAGTTTACGCTTTTCACATTTTGAACTGTCTCTTTGTGCCAGTTGACCTGTCAGCTATAATCTCCTTAACACTGCAGTTATGACAACAGTTTGGAAAAGCTTCTTGGATTCTAGGAAAGTGAAACACAGCTTGACATAGAAACAAATTCATTTACTGCTCTTTACTTTTATTGAAGAAACAGGAACAACTGAAATACAACCAGTCAACTGCATCTGACCCAACCAGGTAGAACAAATTAAAAAGGCAATTCCAGGGGGAGGGGATGAGAAGAAAACAAACCAACAGTGGAAATATTATAGTAGCAAACCCAGGTGTATTGCTATGACCAACTTTTCAAGTATTGTTGCAAACCATAAACATTTATATAT
>JAUZNJ010038357.1:0-11112 GCA_034780135.1 Jordanella pulchra
GTATGTGTTCCGATCACTCTATCACAGAAAAATAAGACTTGTAGAACTTATTGGAAACTCAAGACAGCCGTGACATTTTGTTTTTTACCTGTGTATGTAAACTTTGGACCACAACTGTACCTTAGTGACAGTCATCCCCACCTTAGAAACACCCACCACCCAGGTGTCAAAGCCATGTTCTCCTGCCACATCAGTAATTGCTTATTTTGATCATATGGCTCTTACACAGGTTTAGAAACTGATTTCATATTTTCCTTCATATCATTAATTTAACAATAAATTAAATATAAAGGTAAAAGGTTTAGCCTTAAATATATTTGAGATACTATCACAGTTTTATCAGTTAGATATTATCCATTACTTTCTTGCAACACAGGAAACGTCAGTGATCATGAAAAGAAAAAAAGACATTACGTTATTTTTACCACAAAGAAAAACGCACAAAGAGGCAGGATGAAGATGATGAGAGAGCTGAGGAGCAGGATGAAGCATAGAAACAGGAGTTGGTTTGAGAGAAAGCTGAAATTGAGAGATCAGCAACAGAAACTATCAATCCTGAGAGTGAGGAGGAATAAGTAGGCTGTGAGGGAGAGAGTGAGGAGCAACCAGTGGATCATCCATCACATCTATCAAGTACACAGATATCAGGTTTGTGATGTTGAACAAACCTCTGTGTGTGATGTGTGTGAATTTGAGACAGCGAATATGAGCAAGTTGAATTGGAGGACACTGAAAATATTGCGTTTGATATCTGAAAAGTTGATTTTTTTTATATGCTAAATTTTTTGCCACTGAAAATTTAAATTGGAAAAATATGTTTTCAAACATGTACAAATAATGACAGATTTTTTTTTTATCTAAAATTACGCTGAATTCTTTTTTTAGGTTAAAAATAAATTCTGAATTTGTTTTAACACTGATAAAGTAAGCACTAATATACAACATTCACATTTCAGAGGCCTTTTTTATTCAAATCCTGATGGCACATAGCTATTTACTTCCATAGTTTTCTCCATTTATAAAGTTAATAAAAATAGCAAATTCATTAACAAACATAATTTTGGTAGAAAAAAAGAATTAGAATGTAAAGTGCTGTATCTCCAGCAGCATTCTGACATGAACGAACAGTTATGTGTCTTATCCTTGTTTCCTTGTTTACTCAAGCAAAATCACCAAAAAAAACACCCCTGGATTATTTCAGCCTTCACAATGATTTTCCCTAAATAAACAGTGCCACAAAAGTATTCTAATAGAGAAGAAATTGAGCTGAGGTGCAGAGGAGTGAATAGAAATAGAGTGGTGAGCTTAAAAACTATTCTGGCCGAAAGAGGTCAGAAAGGAGACAGACATGATTCATCAACTTTTTTTTATTTATTTAGTGAACAGCTAGTGGAGTTTTCTATATGATACATATTTTTAGATAAATATTGGTAGTTTTTGTTGTATGCATAACACACTTCACATAAAACAACTAGAGCCTGAGAATCATCGAGAGTGATTTAAAACCAGCAACAAGGATTTTGCAGAGAAGTCTTTGGAATAGCAGTGCCATACAGTATGTGTACATTCGATCATTAATTTAGTGCAAATAATCGGACACATGCAAAAAAAAATGGATTTACGTCTAAAAAGATAAACATGTTACAGATATGAGATAGTCTGAGTTTTAAAGCATCATTAGATAATCATGGATATGACAGTGACATATGGTGGTACAGAGGGCTTGCTAAGGTGAGGAAGTGCCAGCTTTTTCCTGGAAATTTGCATCCAGTTCATTTTCATAACATATGCATCATATTTTAGCACAGATAACAAATACAATACTGACATCTACTGACCATTTTTAAAAGTGCATCTAAATGTCAGAAAACAAATCATTCATTCTTATTTATGCATGTTGTTGTGGACATAATATATATTTCAAAATAATTTAACTAATATAGTTCAGTTTAAGGTACAAACTAGCTGATGCATAAATAACTGGGAAAATAGTAATAAATTCCACAGTAAAGGTTTTGGTTCAGTGCATACAAAAGCATTGATCAGGGGGTCGGACAACCAAAAAAGATTATCCCATTAAACAAGCACAGCTATCTGGTTGTACAGATTTTTCCATGCAGAGTAGATAATCCTTTAATACATCCTAAATAATTACATTCTCTTCTGCCAATGCATGTAATTACTTCAAACTTCAAAGAGATTGAAGAATGGTGAGCTTGTTAAGCTTTAGATATGCAGTCTTTTACACAGATTCTCTGATGTTGGGACCTCACGAAAAATAAGCATCAGGTAAAGGCACTTTTTAAAGTTGCTTGAAGCATTAGATCATGTTAGTAACAGGTTTAATGTAGGAAATGCAGTGTAGTTTTCTTTTCTAGTATATCATGCTGTAGTACTCTAACAGTATAACATGGTATTTGTTAAACACTCAGTTTCCAACACCATCAGGTGTAAAAACCCTATATTTAATATAACAACACTACTAGTGCATATCAAAAAATCTATAATACAGATCCGAGCAAATTTGTTGGTACTGGTGGAGATTAACTGATACAGGTTTGTTCAAGGCTGATGCCATCTATAGTGCGTTGATAAATCCCAATGTATCTGTTTCTAATCCATGTTTTCTAAAAGTTAGTCAGTTTTATGGTCAGATTCTGGATTATCTGCCAGTGTGGTAATGGGGCTTGCTTTGCCTAGCTGGTAATCCTCAGGCTCATCAACCTGCTTGGCCCTTCCATTCTTTCTATCAAACTCGGCAGTAATCTGTAAAAGTGTCTTACCTTTAGTCTCCGGCATGGTTACACCCAAAACAACAGCAGAGACCAAACAAACAACCAGGAAAGGTAGGAAGCAATAGTTTCCTAATCCATTCACAATAAAGGGGAACAACATTCCAATCAAAAACAGGCTGATCCACATAAGTGAGCCAGCGACCATATAGGCAGCTGGCCGGGATGCCTGGTCAAAGATCTCGGCTGGTAATATCCCTGTGACCCCTGCAGGGCCCAAGCCAAAGCTAAGGATGTAGGCAAACACACATGCCATGCTAAGGTACGGCATCCCTGCAACCCCTTGGCTCTGAAGCGTAAGGGCAACGGTGAAGACAACAGTCCAACAAACCATAAGACTGTACCCTCCGATAAGAAGGTATCTGCGGCCCACCCGTTCAATCAGCAGATTACTAAGGATGGAAGCGATGAACTCAGATGCACCTGTTCCTATGGTAATATACTGAATTTTTTCAGTTGGAATCCCTGCTTCTAAAAAAATGTAGGATGCGTAGAAGTAGATGGAATCATTGCCACAGAGCATCATGGCAATGCTGGCAGTCATAACCGTCCTAAGTTGAAACTGTAGGTCCCCATCTTTGAACAGGGACCATGGTGTCTTGGCAGAAGTTGAAACACCACATTTTAAAGCTGCAGACATTTGCTGTTCCTGAAGCATCTCCTCCATCTCAAGGGCGGGGACCTTTCCTCCACGCAGTCTTCCAAGAGCTTGGACACATGCTTCCTTGTCTCCACGGTCGATGAGAAGATATCTTGGGCTTTCTGGAAACCAAGGCAGGGTCACAAGCTGGATTATTGCTGGCAAAGCATTGCTAGTCAGTAGGTAGGGCCACAGAGGCTCCGAACCCAGCAGCTCAGTAAGTCCAACAACCTGCCCGATGAAGATTCCAAATGCAGTAAAAACAGCAGAGGAAAATGCCACAGCGCCTCTTAGGTGTTTGGGAGCACTTTCTCCAAAGTACATGGGCTGTATGTTCATACTCACTCCACAATTAATCCCAACCAGCAAACGAGCGAGGATAATCATCTCAAATGATTTTGCTGCCTTACATGTCAGCACAAGCACAGCAGCAACCAACAAGAATGAGTTGTTCAAAAGCAGAGGCAGCTTCCTTCCAAAACGGACTGCCATTGGCCCTGCTAATAAGGCCCCCAACAAACCGCCTAAAGAGAATGCTGACACGATAAGGGTCCATACCAGGGTCACCTGAGGGATATCCAAGGATGTTTTCCAGCGGTCCATGTACGTGTCATTGATGAAGTTCTGGATGTAGCTGGTAGGGGCATTGATGATTGAGAGGTTGTAGCCATACTGGAACGTTCCTCCAATGGCAGCAGAGAAAACTGTTAAGGCAAGAGTCCTGGCACTGCCTGTAGGGTTTCTTCCTTCTTCTGTCTCATTACCTGAAGAACTCATCTGAAAACTGGTTGCCTAACTGTCCTACAAATGTATGTTTAATAAAATCCTTGCACAGACAGCTTGGAGTTATTTAACAGTTTGTTGCCTGAAACAAAGCATTTAAACCTTCTTCGAATGTTGTTGCTAAGCTTTAACCTTAACGTTGCTTGGCTGATTCAAAGATAGGGGAAACGATTCCTCTTCGGTTGAAGCCGGTTTGAAAAAGTGTTTTATACCCTGTGTAACGACTGTCAGGTTCTTCCAGCCAGCCAATTGAAAAGGTTTGTGGCAGAGGGGGATATGAAAACAATTCTATTAAAATTATCTCTACTGTTGTCTCATAATTTAAAACTAGGAGAACGAAAATAAAGGACAAAAACAAAGCACTGAGGAAGAAACAAGATCACATAAATGAAATTGTTTTAAAATGCTGCCTGACAGTCTAAATTTAGGAAATAGTAAACATTTGCCCCCACGTTTCTTCCTGCTGCGTAGTATGCGTACAGGCAACTGATTGGTTTTTTTTTATTATTTATTTATTTAATCATATCAAATCATTTTGCCAACAGAGGGGGGGGGGGAACCAGTAGATTAACCCCATATGTAAGAATAATAGAAATGGAAAGTACAAAAGCATTGAAATGGTAGTAATTCAACTAAGGTTCAAATAATTTTAGGCTTTAGTTTTAGTTTAAACAGAGAGAAAAACAGCAAAAAAAAAAAAAAAAAACAATTATGGAACTAAAACTCTACTTGGATAAATGACTAATAAATAAATAAATAAATATGAATTTGAGAGGTGCAGTCAAAACTAAAGAGCAGAACCTTTTGTTGAAAGAAGCTACCAAGGCTATTAGACTAAATACAACAATGTTTTACCAAAGATCACTAGGAAGGGGAATCTGCAGAATAGGACGTTTTGTTTGAATTACAAAAAGGAGCAGCTCTAGTCTTGCCTATGTTTTGCAGGAATGATGAGAAAAAAATACTCTCCTTAAAAACAATATTAGTGATCATTTTTTATGCAGCATTTATTTAATGATTCGGAGAAATGTTCTGATATTATAAGACCTTTGTGAATCATGTGAATCTGAAATACAAAAGGAAAATTAGGAACTTAAACATGGTCTGCACAAAACACAGCAAGCATTTAAAGGAGATTTTTTATCTAAAGAAGTGCAACAGTGCTGTCTGAATTCCCAATGTAGATGTCCAACAGAGCATCTGGTTATTAGTTCAGGTTCTAATAATACAAAATAATTTAAGATATTTGAGAGCATTTTTAGCATTTTTATCACACAAAGACAAAGTATCATCAATTATATGTGGAATATATATTAGCATAGCAGGTAAATATATTAGACATAACACTGTAATTTTGTTCCACAGTCCATAGATAGGTGGTGGTAATGCACATTCGAGTTGTTTTCCAATCGCCATTAAACTTTGCAAAGAAGAAGACGAAGGTCACATTGGATCATACACTTCATCCCACTTGTTGAATCTTCACAAATAATTACAATTTTATATCTTTACGTTTGAACTCTGAAATTTGGCAAAAGGTCGAAAAGTTTAAGGGGGCTGGATACTTTCACAAGGCAATATATATCTTCTGCTATTGAGCATGATATTGTTCCTCTTAAAGACATATTGAAAGCCTTTGGATCATTTAGTTTTGTTTTAGCCATAATAGGTTCAAACCTTAAATAGCATCTTTTATTATCATTTTTTTCTGATAACACCAAATGAAGATACTTGAGATTAAACCAGAATGACGTGAAGACGAATTTTAGCGTAAGTCTAAATGGGTAGCTATTTCTATTTGTTGATTTTCAGTTTGAGACCTGAGGCTAGGAATTTTGGGTTTGCTCAAAGACATTGGGAAACCAAGGTAATAAAAATTGTCATAAAATGGTCAAATATTGTTTTCAAGAATATATTCTAGAAGTTCAGCTGCAATTCCGAATAAATATGGGGAAATCAGACAGCCCTGTTGCACCTCGTTTGATAAGAGATCTAGGACAGCCATTGTGTTAAAACTTCATTAAGCAGTTACCATTCTTCTTGTGCAATGTTTGAATAAATTTTATAGAAAATGCCTGAAACCATTTTTTTCTAAAGCTTGATAGAGTCAAATGCCCTATAAATTTCAAAAACAAAACAGTTATTTTCATTTTTCAGTTCTGAATAGTCTAACAATTCCAGGACTAGTTGTCATAATCCGTGGTTTTTTTGTATTATTTTTGAAGCTTTCTGCTGTATCTGCGCTCTCTGTGTCGTCCTGTCATCCCCTGATTACCCCCAGGTGTGTCTTGTTTCCCTGATTACCTCCCTGTGCATTTAAACCCTCCTGTGTCTCTTGTTCTTTGTCGGATCCTTGTCTGAGTTAGTCAGTTCTCGTCTGGTATTGTCTGAGCTTGTCTAGCTACTCCTCGTTATTTTCTTTGCCTCTCGTATGTCCAGCGCTACCGGTGTTAAACCCTGGATTCTGTTTTGCTGTGCTACCTGGTCTGAGGACATTTTTCAGTTGCTGTATTTTTGGACCCATTCGTCATTAAAATCCTCATTTTCACTACATCCTGGTTCCAGCCTCTGCCTCACCACCTCCAAAACAACCGTTTCATGACACTAGTCTAAAGTTATTTGTGATGTTTCTAGGACATGGAGCCTAACTGAGAGTCTTCAGTGATATCAGAGACTGTCTTTTTATTTCTTTTGTCATTATAAAATTACAATATACATTAGTTATCAATTAGTTATCTTTTCCAGATTTTTGGGGAAATAGAAAATGTGTCTCAGGGTAAATTAGGTGGTAATTCTTAAATCAATGCTTTTAGGCGCTGTAATTAAAAAAAGCGCGCAAAGCTCTTTAACAAATTTTTTATTCTATTTATATTTTAATTGAGCATTTTGGGTGTTAGAGAGTGTTATAAATGTTTGAACAAAACCATGCTAAGGTTTTATGGTTGAAAATAATCTAATTTATTTCAAGCGAGTCTGCGGTATTACGGTACATTGTTTTTCCAAACCAAAATGTCAGAATAACTCTGCTGACCTTTTCCCAATCCGTTTGGTCTTGTTCTAACAAAAGCACCTCTGTCCTTTTGTTTGTATATTTAATCTAGTTTTATTTGACATTCATTGAGGGAAAGCAGATCATCCTGTTTCAGATGGTCATTGCTGAAATTAGATAAAGAATTAATCTGAGAACAAAGGCTGTTTTTCTCTCCGCTTTCTTTGCTTTGTCCGGCTACAACAATAGGGTGTGACATATTTTCTAATTTTATAGATGATTTCAATATTATCCTAAACACTGAAATCACAGATAAAAATCAGGCCCTGTCTATTCATCCCTTAACTTGAACTATTCACTGTCTACTTTGTGAGAGTTATTGCCATATCTGTTTTTCTTATTGTTGCAATATTGTTGGAAGAAGTAAAAACCAAAATAACACCATACCTCTTGGGGCCCCTATAAAAGATGATTTCCCTTGGGGTTTTGTCTTTTAGAATCACACCACTAAGCTAATTTTTCTGAGCCATGTGCTGCACAGTTTTTTCCTTCTCCGTTGACTTTTTCTAAAAGATTAATTCTTTAGTGCTCAAAGACTCCCGAATAAATATGAAATTCTTAATGTTTTGAACATTTTCTTAACCTCAAGGCATTGCAAAAAAAAATAAGAGGCAATGACAAAACAATTCATTAACAAAGATCACTATAGAGTCACACACAGAATAAGTAAAAATTACTCTTAAATAAAATCGGAAAACTTAAGATTTGCTAACTGAAATCACAAAATACAACCCATATGTAGAAATGATGGCCTATAATCTAATAACATACAGTTCCAAACAAAGAAGCTATATTCTTAACACTTTGCAGTGATCTCTCCAACTGGATTTACAAACCAATGGAAACAAGAATAATGACGATAATTGGATTCAAAAGTGGAAGATCGTGCTGTTGAACACCAGAACCCCCACCCCAACCCCCATAGCAACACGTGTGTGCCTTCCATGTTGTCTGAAGGTCGTGGTGTTTTACGGTGGGAACTGTTCTAGTTAAAGCTCAGAATTCTCCATAGACACAGAGGTGCAACAAAGGTCAGTGTTTAGCTCCGTGGTCCAGAAACAACATGAATAAAACCAAACTAACCAATAAAAACTCAGGTTCTACTATGATCCAGTCAATCCAAGGATTTCTGCTCTCAACTGTGTTCAAGTTGTTTCCAGAGAAGTAAAATGTGTTTTGGGGTTTTTTTTTTGTATTTTTTGTCTCTTTGCCAATCTTAATCTTTAAAGGTTCGGAATACTGCGCTGCAGTTTGTAACACTGTTGCCTGAAAGAGGGTCCTCCTTGTGTTTCTGCATAGTTTGCATGTTCTTTCTATGCATGCGTGGGTTCTCTGGGTACTCCAGCTTCCTCCAACAGTCCCAAAACATGACTGTTAGGTTAATTAGCGTCTTTCAATTGTCTTTAGGTGTGTGTGTTTGCATGATTGCATGTCTTCATGTTGGCCTTTAACAGACTAGCGACCTTTCCAGGGTGAACCCCGCCTTTGGCTTGTTGACTGATGGAGATAGGAACCAGCATGACCCTTAAGTAGAAGCTGGATGGCATAATGGTTCTTAAAAAGGAACCTTCTGTTCTTGGATTAACTCAAATACACTAAATTATATTTTTGGATGCATATATTTTAACAGGTAGATACTTTCCACTTGTCATGGTGAAATGAAGCATCATGTGGCCATTTGGCCAAGTTGCTTCACCAAATCACTGATTTCATGGAGCTCCATGTATCGTGACACCACCTACTGGTGCAGTGCATAACTACAGTTACAATTTTAGTCTGGTATGTTTGCAATTGTTTTTTTTATTTAAGTCCCTTTGAAATTGTTCATGATTTACGGAAGCACATTGCATTCACTGGATTAAAAAAGATTAGACACCTTATCTTGTAATTCCCTGAAAGATCTTGTAATTATGAAATAGGATCTCGCAATAATTAGATCAGGATCTCGTAATTATGAGATGCAATTGATGCTTCGTCAGTATAAAGATAGTTACAATACACTTAAAACACGCAGACACTGGTTTATGTAATCCCCAATAGTTCCAAACATCTCAGCGCTGCCAGTTAGTTTGAATGGCTCCTGCAGGACAGAGCTAAAAAAAGACAACCACTTTCTAATTCCTCCAACATTTTTGGTAACTTCTGACCAATAATGTTACTTCAATGATTACTTCAATGAGTATGGATTTTATCGTAGCATTTTAGTAGGCGCAACACATTTATCACAGCTCTAAAACTTTGCAGGAAACAATATTACCCACATTGTAAAGGAATAGTGTTTATGTAATATGCATAAATAAGAACATATATGGTCTTTATGAAAAAGATTAAATGAGAAATATTACATTTTTAAACGTCTTGCAAATGTTTTCTGCATGCTGGCATAACCTGGTCCTGCTTTGTACTTAATGTCTTATTTACTAAATCCTTAAAAGCCTCAATATGAGCATTTTTAGGATTCACTCATTACATAAACCCCTGATGTATAGCAAATGTTATTGTCTGTTATCTGCTTGTGATCAGATGAAAAATGATCATAATGGTAAATCTGATTGAAAGGATTTTAAAGAATTAAATGACTTGGAGACAATATGCAATTGTAAATGCTTATACTGATTACCCAGAGTATATTCTTCTTTCCAGTAGAAAGCCATCTTCTTTTTGCTCCACTATGCTCCTCAAAGTTGTTGCTGAACTGAGAAAAACTGCTTATTCTTTTACCATGAAAATGTAACTTGGTTTTTATAATGTATTTCCTGTGATTTGGTTGCTACCTTGGCCTAGTCTCTATTGTAAAAGAGATTCTGAATCTAAATGAGGTTTTCTGGTGAAATTAAGGTTTAATACATAAAATAAAAATTATGTTTCACAATTTACATGACAAATGTACAAAAACAAATAACCACACATTTTATTATACAGTGTTATGTGAAATGCAAAAAAGAACTTCATTACAAGAGTACTTGCAGCACCCTTTAATAAACAGTAAAAATTGAACAATGTGTTAATCTCTTAAGTCCTGATGACGATGTTATCCTTGACGTCACTGAGACCAGCGCCCTTTGAAAAGAACCACCAGCAGAACCTCTCTGAAGACAAGAATAGAGGACTCAGAAAAAAATATTACAGCTGCACAGTCATAATGGAAAGTGGTGGAATGCATTGCTTAGAAGGACTTAGTTGGAGGAATTTTTTTTTTAAAAATAGAACAAATGGTAAATTAGCGATATGAAAATACACATCAACAGTTCTGCAATAAATCCCAACACTGTGAAGGTTATAGTGTTAAAGTCCTGTTCTTGAAAGATTCTTTTAAATATTTAGGACAGATAATGACATCCTGTTAGTCGGTGATCCTGTGTATGGATCAAGTTTGAGCAGTTGATGCAGGTTAATGTGGTTAAGCTAAAAAAAATATGAAATAATTAATATTCTTAATCAACAATTAATTTCTCTAAACTCTGCCTCTTTGCCTCAGTTTGAGCCTCCTCTACAGACGCGCACAGGCGCGCATGCGCCTGCACACACACGCACAGGCGCACACAGAGACACACACTCAGTCTCATTGGAATGGCTTTTAAGCTCACATATAACAAAAAGGAAAAAAAATTATGTAATGTTTTAAATTTCAAACTGTGCTGAAAATAAAAACACTGAATTATACTAAGAGAAATAAACCAGTTTAGTCGCGCCGAGACCTGTCCGGCATTAGCTTGCTGCAGTTTAACAAAAAGCAGCTTGTTAGCGTGAATAATCCATTAAAACTGAACACTAGTGATGGTGAGATGAAGCCTCATGAGGCATTGAACCACTTCAGCCAACCGGTTCGAGAAAGGGTTCATTTCTTG
>JAUZNJ010038358.1:0-11112 GCA_034780135.1 Jordanella pulchra
TTATTAAACCTCTTGATTTCCACTTCAACCTGATCCTGCCTCTGCCTCACCACCCACCAAACAACCGCATCATGACAGTAAGAAAGTCAGTGTTTTATTGTTTTTAAATGTAATTATTGATTCGGTCATTTGGACGTTTTGTTTCGTCGAATTGCTGATATAATTCAAAAAAATGTAAATGCCCAGCAGGAGTCTTAATTCAGCAGATATATTTTGTTTTATGATTTTAGCTCTTTGGTTTGAAGGTGAGGAATCACTAAAAAGACCCTATCAGGTGTTCATTAATAGAAACAGACTGCTTTCTTATGGACACAGGTTGAACATATTTAATCTAGATCTGATTCCTTTGAGTCAGACGGTCATCACTGTCTTTGGTTCCACATCCAGGCTTTTGTAGAAGATGTAATCCTGCACGAACTGTCACCTCTGATTAGACACCGGCTGTTTAATCTCCAGACCCATTAATCATGTTGGTGCTTTAGTTTAATGAGAATCAGTCACTTTACCTGCTCACAGCATCACAATGAATTCTAATGAAGAAAAGTCTTTTTGGGAAAATGTTCAGCCTTGGCAGCTCTGTGGGGAGTTGCCTCCAAGCACGGTGGAGGATAAACTAACAAACCAACAGCTGGACTCATTATGGGGCGACTGAAGGGTCCCTACCTTTTAATGACCTGACCTTTCTGTTTTCTTGGCCCAGCAGAACTCCCCAGGCCTGCTGAGTATGCCCCGGAGCCCCACCTCTAGTGAGGATGAGATGGCCCAAAGCTTTTCTGACTACTCCGACGACTGCCCCTCTGACAGCTCCCGCGAGGAAACCATCTACGAGACGATAAGAGCCACGGCCGAGCCATCGCACAACCACATGGACGACATTCACACCAACTCGATGGTGATCCGGGTCCTGATCCCAGACCTGCAGCAGACGGTGAGTGGCGGTTTACGGGGACTGATTGAACCATTGTTTCGGTCTGTAGGGAACGCTCTACAGAACACATGGCTCTTAGGAGGCTCTCCACTACTATATCCTTTTATCATTCAGCAGCTGAATCATTAAAATTGTTCTGAAGCAGTTATTTGTCTTATAAAACAAACAAAGAATATCATCCCAGTCAACTTTATTGTGTATGTATTTTGATTTTATCCAGCAAGATTAATCCTCTTGTTCTTCACCAAAACTTCTGCTTCTGTTTTCTGTAAATACTAAAGAATTTCTAAGGCTCCTCAGAGTTTCTCAGTTTGTAATTGATTGACCATAGAACCACATTTATTTTCACATTTGTTCATCTACTTACCTTTGACCTTTGCATCTGTTAGGCATAACATGTTCAATGTTGGGATTAATCGTGTTACATGTTAACAACTGTGTTATTCTTTCCGTAAAAAGTAATCTAATTACTTTTACCTTATGGTAATGTTATTACTGTACATTAAACGACTTTTCTTAAGCGCCCTCTCTGTGCGGCGGGGAGAAAAGTGCTGATGGACGAAGCAGCTCATGTAGAGGCGAATATGACACTGAGTGGCTTGGGAGTAAAATGTGGGCGAATGTTCAGTGAGACACAATGAGAGAAAAAAAGGTGAAGGGAAGGAGCCCCACAGTTCAGTGATGACGTTCCTGAACTGACAGCGTAAATGTTGCTGTGATTTGCTGATTATGTTTGGAGACTTTATCCACCTCGGTTACAAGCAGCTCTAATTTAATGAAACACCTCACATCGTCCCAGCTGTGAGCAACACTGACTTACAATCGGCTGCCTCAATTTATCAACACATATTGCTCATTTATTTTCTGAATGTATGATTTAATTGTTTGGATTTTTCTGGAATAGCAAAATTAATGTTAAATTTTACGTCAAAGTAAAACTTTTTTGTTGAATTATTGGAAAGTATTATTTTTTACTTTTCTCATAGCCAGTTAACAAGCAGAAATATTAGCTTTTAAAACATCTAACTTGCTTTACTGCCTTTTTTAAACACGAAACATAATAATTACATCTACATAAATTTGTTTAAGTCAGGTTTCTTCACTCATTTGTTCCACCAGACTCACCAAAAGGGTGTAGATTACTGTAATCCTTACAATTAGTTAATTAATAACTTAATTAATCACTATAAAAAATGTTAGGTTTCACAATTGACCTCCCAGTTTTTTATTTTTCAATAACTTTCAAATTTATTGACATTTAAAATCATTAAAAGTAAGTACTAGGTTACTTTGATTAAGCAGTCTCCGAGTTACTAAATTAGTTACTTTTTGGGGATACTAACTATAATGAGCTCCTTTAGGTTTTTTTTTTTATCTCCAAAACTGGTTTTATTTGTTTTAGCACACAGTGCTCACCTTTGATGTCCTTCATGCATGAATATCCATTTGATTGGACCATAAATTTGATCATTTGTGTTTTTGCTTTCAATAAGAAGTTAAACAAATCAGGAAATTGTTAGTTTAAATTTTGCCCCGACTGTTAGAGTAGTTTTAGATATGATGCTAAATCATTATTCTAGCTTCTGAGAGACTAAAACAAAGATTTAATTCTCTCTTGGCAGGTGATTTTATTCATGCTTCTGCTACTAAAACAGGTATATAGAATTGAATTAGAACATGTATTGAAGTATTTTTGGATCGAATTGAATTTTTGCACAAAGATTGTCTCCTCATCATTAAAGGTGTGTCTGCTGTCACTAACATCACCGAGGAGGAGACTGATGTAAGTCAGTGAACTAACTTATGACATCATCTACAATTATTACATCACAACAGACAACATGTAAGCAAAGGGAACTTACATGTATTTCCACCATTGAAGCTTTTAAGACCCTTTGAAAAGGTGCTAAAACTTCACTTTAAATTATTGAAAAAAGAGGAAACCTCTAAAAGGCCTTCAGAAAGATGGCAACTTTAAAATAACAGAAGAGAGTTTGTTATTTAGAAAAACTCACACACAGAAAATCTGGGATTAGAAAAGTTTTACTGACATGAAAGTTTTTCTGGCGCTCGGGCCCCGGCAGAACACGGATGCTGTGAATCGGTATTTATTTGGATGAGTAACCGACGAAAAGGAGTTTCATTTGTTTCTGTTTGGAAACAGTGTTTTCATGCATTAGGCGGATATTTGTGAGTGAAAAAGCAACTTTTTCCCAGATGTTAAGCTGTTTTATTTGATTTTTATGCCGTATCACTGGTCCAGAGGTTTAATTACACATTCAGTGATCTTCCTTTAGATCGCTGCTCGCTCTCGCTGCTCTCGCCTCAGCAGTTTGTTTTTATACTTCATAGCTCTCTGAGCTTCACTGAAATGAGTCAGAAACATGCAAATATATACAAAAGGAATGAGCACGTGTTTTGCCAAAAGGTGAAAATCCAGTTGTCTTTGTTCATAAGCAAGTTAGTTTTTTTTCCCAGCATTGATAAACATCTCTAATTAAGCCTCCTTCCAATTTTTCTTCATATAACATGTAACTTCTGGCCACTCAGTTTCGGATGCTAATTATCGGCTCCTGAAAGCTGCACCCAGGGTTTTTTTAAAGTCAGCTTGTCACATTATTTTCTCACCTCTTTGTGTTCAGATGTGAGGACTTTAATGAGGTGTGATCAATGGGATTCACGTTCCCTCGTTTTCCTGATAAAACGCAGAGGAGTGTGAATCATGAGTGGGAGACATGTGGTGGGCTTCAAATATACTTGTAGTTTTTTAATTTCACTGCCAAATGAAGAATCTGATTATAATCAGCAATGAGAATGTTTATTTTTTCTTGTTTTTTTTTCACAGATGGTAAAACTGGAAGGCGTTTATCACCTCATACTAGACTCTGTTTCTCAGACTAATTCAATTGGGATCTTAAAATGATTTTTTAAATGGATTTTAACATCTGTGATCTATAGTAAATTAAACTAACTACATAAGTCATAAATTTTGATATTTATTGCTCTGATTTTATTTCTAAATGAAGGCATCACTAATGGCATTGATAAATAAACCGAATGGAGAGAAATCTGTTTATCTGGTAAATAAAATTGTTCTCACTCTCTTCTGTTAAAGTAAAATGCATTTCAGTTCGGTTCAATTTAGTTAAAAAATACTTTTTTAATCCCGTTAAATGAAGCACCTTTGCAAATTTTCCTAAGTACACAGTGCAGAAAGTCTGGCTGCAGAAGCCAAAACGATGTCATTTGGACTGAAAAGCTTCTTCCAGAGTTGAGCAGCTTCTGCTTCTTCCAGGTTTCCATGGCATCTTAACCTTGTTTGTTTTAACAGACTGAACACATACAGAAAGACGTTCCAGTGTTATTTCTGTCCACTTCAGGGATGAGACAGTGACCTTTTCAGGACGGTTGTCATGTATGTGTTACTCATTAAAAGTCATCACCACTGAGAGCTCCACAGAGCAAGGATGCTGTTAGTTTGGCTTCAGTGTTGATGGAAATCCATTGTTTCTGATCTGCTTTATGAAGGATTACTAGTGATATACTTAATCTATCTAGATTAAAGTGGATCTTTTAAATTAGTGGAGAACCTCGTCCATTGAAGACTGTTTGGTAAAATACGTCTCTGTGTTTTGTAGTGTTTTTTTACTTAACTGGAAGAGTCTGTTTTAGTTGAAAGGCTCAGTTTAAGCTGCAGGATGAGTAAAACGAACGGATTTAAATCAAATTAGGTTTTTCATGACCTGAGATTTGTGAGTAAATACAAAATATTACATGATGAGGAGGAGTCAGAGCTGGAACAGCAGAATCTTGTTAATTAATCTGTTGCCTTTTATTGAAGCTTCCTCTTTCTGAAGCGCATTACAGCAGCATCTTTACTGCTGTTGTTTTTCTTTGCTCTTAGTCCCAGAGGGGCTTTAACCAGATGAAGATGAAGTCTTCATCTGTCTCGTAGTTTTAACTGAGGCTCATTCAGCCTTTCCTGCAGCTCTATTTTAGTTGTTGGTTTTTGGAATAGAGAAATGTTTCAGACAGACCTACATGTGCTGGCAGAATGAAGCAGAGAAAAAGGAAGTGAGAGATGGTGTCACAGCGACGTCCTTCTCAGGCGCAGGCTTGTCCTCTTCTTTCGTCCTCTTGGATTTTCCACCTGGTTGCCGTTTTTAGTTTCACATCTTTTCACTCTTGTTCTAAAAGTCCGACCCAGTGATTCCAGGTTGAGGTCTGAAGCACAAACCCTCTCAAAGTTGCTGTGAATAAGAGCAGAACGGAGCGGCTGGTGTTTTTCTTCACCGACCCTTGGATGAACTTATGATGCCTTTCTCCAATTAGCACAGCAGTAATCATTTGTAGTGTACAACATGTTTGTCTGAGCACACATGTGCTCTGAGTGCTTTCATTTCATGCTCTAAACGCTCTGATTGCACATTCCTCCGTGGTGCCACTCGATCACATGGTGAAGTGGAGCCGTCCACTCAGGAATCAGCTGAATAATTCAGGGGAAGGATCACACACCTTGCTCACACATGCGAGTCCCACTGGCCTCTAACTCCAGCTGTGATTAGTGGTGGTGAGATGGGATTGTTTGCATGAAATCACATTATTATTGCATCATAATCTGAACCATTACAGCTGTTTTCTCTCTTTACTTGTGAGATATTTGTATTTCACTGAATTTCAAACCCCCTATAGCCCCAAATCATATCTGTTTTATGACATTTTATAGGGGATGTTTTGCCTCAGGTAAACAATATTCCAAGATGTTTTTCTGATGCTGTATTTGCAGTAACTTAGACCACCACAGAATTTTATTTCTGTAGCAGCTCTAATATTCAACACACTCTGAACAAATGCAAAGAAATTCTTGCATATTTTTGAGATGACCCACTTTTAATCTATTTACTGAACAGTTAAATATTCATTTCAGTTTCTTGTTAAAATGCCAGATTGTATCTAAAGCTAATTTATGTTGTTAGGCTAATAACAATGCCCATAAAAATTAGAATGACCTCTACTGGTAGCAGAACAAAAGCTCATTGTTAATATCTCCCATATATAAAACTGATTCTGAGATTTTACTTTTTTACTGCAAACTTTGTAAACTGAATGCACGTTGTTTTATACACCAAACCTAAAAATGAGAAAGAAATGTTGCCTGGTCTTATGGGAGTTAAGATATTTAAACCGTACATAGATTAATAATGATGCTCTGACAGCTTTTAATAGTTGTGGTCAGTAAAGGTGCCTTACCTGGGTTTAAATACCTTGGTTCTGTGTAACATTTAGAGAGCAATGAACACAGGACCAAAATAAGCAGACATGCTAAAAATTGAATATTTGTGCAATGAATTGTTAGTTTTTTATAGTATATTGGCCAGAGATCATCATAAAAAGACACATGATAGCTTGTTGTGAGGATGAGGTTGTGCTGAATCCAGTGATACCAAATATATGAATACAGCCAGTGTGTTATATCACTACCTGAATGAAGTGTCCCAAAGGAAAGAAAGAGAAACGTAGTATGTTGAATCCTGTAATGTTGTGTATCACTGGACATCCCTGAGACAATAGCACACAAATGAGACAGTGTGATAGATTGTAGCTTTGGCTTGATGGTATTTATTAAACTAAACAAGTAAAAATGAAATTATTGTTTTGCAAATAAAAAAAAAGTTCCTAAGAATCAAATGATTCATCTCCTCACATGAAACTCCAGCTCTTCGGCTGGTTTTCCTCCTGGACAGTTTTTAGTGGTAATCCTGTCACTCATCTAGAAGGTCACTTCTTGTTAAAGTTTTCTGTGTTTAACTTTGGTTGATTGGTGATGAGTGTTCAGGGTGATGAAGGATGATAGATGTTAATCAGGAAGCCGTAGAAGGTCTCTGCTAGTTTCTGGCTTTTCCCATTTGGCTAACATGTAAATGTCGGCATATGTTAGTGAGAACCTTTTTCCTTTCCATGGCTGTTTGTTTGACCTGTAGGAACCACCAGGCATCAAGAGGAAGTCATGCGTCTCCAGATTCAGTCTAAGGAGTTCCAGGATCTCCTGGTCTGGTCTGGAGGGTCAGCCTGTCTCTAAGTTGATGTAGAGGCTCCTACATCCATTGTGAACAGGATGATGCTCTGTGTGATGCTACCCTTTCCAGGAAGTCATGTGTCTTTAATGAAGTTGGGGGTGTTTGGTGGAAAGTCGATTCAGATATTAGTCAACTAGTCGTGCTGAACCGTAACATTGCTGCTACAGTCTGACAGGATTGTTCAGCCTTTTTAAAGCAGTGGAGTTTGTCCCATTCAAAGGATCCTTATGGGGTTTTTGTTGCAGGTAGATTTACCCTAATCCTCCAATTGGCAAGTTTGTCCCCCTGGTGGTATAAATGGAAGCTTCCCACATGGTTTCAGTGAAGTTGATGTCATATTTTTTGGATGTTGAGGAGTTTGTGTTCCTTGTGGTTTATGCTTGTATGGTCGGGTGCAGGGAACCCCTGAGGGTCCTTTTATCTGTCCCTATTTCTTTCTGTGTGTGCTGCATTTCCTTGATGACACTTTCCTAATTTAAGGGGGGGGTGTTCCTTGTGGGTTAGATTTATGGACCAGTGAGGGTCCTGCTTCAGTTTTGGTTCCATTCCTGTTTCTGTGTGCATCTGTATCCATACTGTCACTTTCCATTCTGCGTTGTGTGAGGGAGAAGTTTGGTTTTTTTTTTGGTTTGCGTTGTTTTTTGGGTTCTCTGTTTGATGCCTATGATTTGTTTTTTGTGCTCTTTTGGAGGTCACATCAAGGACCCATGTCAGTGTTTTTTGGGGATTCTTTCTAAATCCCTTAGGATCAGTTTGGATATTGTGGATTATGATTCGTTTTTGTGCTGCAATTTTATGAACTTGGAAACCAGCACAGTCCACTCCAGAAAAAGGGCTTTTAGTTTAAGCTGTGAGTTAGAGGTCAAAGCTTAAATGTATTTCGCTAAATGTTAATTCTAGGTCTTGTTTTGTTTACTAGTTTCTGCGTGGTCAGCAGTAGATTCAGTCATTTATCACTCATCTACTGGCCTGCAAAAATTAAGTAGTGCTATTTATATTATTTTCCATTAATTACTCCATAAAAAATACATTTAGGTGGTCGTAGATATTTTAAGGTTTATTTCACTTCATAAAATTTGAACTAATTCTACAAAATATATATATAGTTGTATTAAACATACTGTTAGTTAATGTGTTATAGATAATAATGGGAATTTGGTCTGCAGTGACATTTGGTCAACATTGTTGTCACAATGGATAATGGGATATTGAAACGTGATGAAAATGAATGTGACCTGTCAACTCTTTACTCAGTAATGTGACACGGTGCAGTGCATTGCCATGCAATGTAACTTCTTTTATTAATTTCCTATTTGGTACATTTTATATATTTAGTAAACTACAAGCTCATAGCGAGTTGTGCGGTGGGGCAGTGGTTAGCGCTGTTGCATTGCAGCCAGAAGGTTTTGGATTAGATCCCGGCCTGGGGTCTTTCTGCATGGAGTTTTCATGTTCTCCCAATGCATGCGGGGGTTCTCTCTGGGTACTCTGACTTCCTCCCACAGTCCAAATACATGCCTGTTAGGTTGATTGGCATTCTCTCACAATAGGTGTGTGCGCATGGTTGTGTGTCTATGTGTTGCCCTGCGACAGACTGGCGTCCTGTCCTGAGTGTACCCCACCTTACGCCCATAGTCTGTCGGAGATAGGCACCGGACCAACCGCGACCCGAAAGATGGATGGATGGATGGACAAATTCATAGCATTTAAATATTTTACTTTGCTGGACTGAGTATACCATGTGTCAGTGTCTCTTATTTTTTCCTTTGGGACACTTCATTTATTTAGTGATATAACACACTGACTGTAAATGCTATATGCACATGTTTGATTTGACTGAACTCAACATAACCCCATCCTTCTTGTTATTATGTGTCTTTTTATGACAATCCCTGGCCAAGCAACTTCAAACTAAATAAGAACTTTTTACAGTTTAATTTTCTCATTTTGGCATTGTCGCTTATTATACAGCATACAGTATTGCTTATTATACTCTCTAAATGTTAAACACTTCAAGATATTCACATGCATTTTCTTTCTAATAGGTAAAGCCCCTTCCTGAAAGCTGTCAGAGGTTGCATTATTAATCTACACTAGTTTTTTGGTCTCAACCATCTGGCCAGGCTATTTTTTATTACTTTTTAGGTTTGAGATATATAACAATATGCATTAATTTTACAATGTTTTAAGTAAAACTTTAAAACTAAAAATTCATTTCATATATGTGAGATAAGGAAAAACATTTTTAGGTTTTGTTCAACCTCCGGTAGGAGTGTCTCGAAGATGAAAGCCTGTTTTGATAGTCACTGGCCAATAAGTAATACTATGTTCTGCAGATTCTCTGTCTGCACCGGTGAAGATGAAATCAAGCCATAATGCAGAACAGCTCAAGTGGACGGAAATAACTTCATTGGCCAATGTGTGAAAGGCAAGCATGTTTTAAAGTGAAAGAAAAACTGGTGATGTGGTTTAAATAGGTCACGCTCAGGTGCTCTGAGCCCTGGCTGCCATCTTTGTGAGGGCAAACCCCCATGGATCATTGCAGGTAAAACCAAAAAAAGAAAAGAAAGATTTAATTGGAATCTGACTTTAATAAGAAAAGAGTGAATAAATATACAGATGTGAACTAAATGTGTGTGTTTCAAATAGAACAAATGTATTTAAAGCAATTAATAAACTCATTTTACATCAACATGTAGACACAGAGACACGACTTCAACGATTTGACTTGACTTTTTTCCTCACAGCGAGGTTCATTTCTTTCCTTTTAGAAACACATAACATGTTTTTCACCTGCCAACACAGACGCTGACCTTTAAACTAGAGATCAGCGATAAATCAGTGTTAATTGGTAGATTGAATCGGTGGATTCCTTTTCTTTTTTTTACAAATTACCTGCCTCAATTCTATTGTCACAATATAGTGACACACATGTTAAAACATGAGCTTTTCCTTATTTAAACCAGTGGCATGGTTGTTTTTCCATGGTGGTTTAATGGATAGGGACACATATAACAAATGAGTAAATGTTGGTTTTTCGGTCATAACAGCAAACTCATATCGGCTCAAACATGTCTATCTATTAACCTAACTTGAATGGTTGCTATAGATAAATAATTGAACTGAAACCAAATTAAATATTGATATCAATACATTCTTACTTAAAAGTTGACAGGAGATTTGTTCCTTGGCTTATTGCTTTACAGAAGAAGATTTTAAGGTCAGTGAGCCTCTCCTCACTGGACCTCCTGGTATCCCTGCCTTGGTTGGATTCCCTGCTGCTGGGATTCAAATCCTCCCATTGGTTTGTTGTTTGGACATAGGCTGACCTGCCACTCAGAGGACCCTCCCAACTTGTTCAGAACAACTTGGCATAAAAACCTCACCATAACAGAGTGTCAGTTAGACTGTTGTCCTCACCCTTATATACCATAGGATGCAGCTGCAAACAAATGTACATGAAATAAAGTGACATGAAGTAAGACCTTTAGAGATTTCTTCTAAACCAACCTTCTTTGTACGAACTAGAAAAAGCACTTCTTATGAATGTCTTCCATAAAGTCCAGATTTGTGGAGTCAGTGACCAGTAGTTTTCCAACTACGTCGTAATTTGACTTGCAGAGGGTCCATCCTCTCTTAGAGCTCTGATAAAGTGACAAAATGAACTGAAGAGACTGGGATGGTTACAGTTTCCCCTTCTCCATCTTCCACTTTTCTAAAACAGATCATAGTCATTATCACCATTCCATTAAGGATGTAGATCTATCCCATCCTAAAAAATCCACTTAAAGGTTAAAATAACATTTGGTTTCAGATACTCTTTAGAGGTTAGCTTTTTTTAGATGACAAACTGGAGTCATCTTTGTCTTATATTGGAAAATATATATATATTAAAATTATTAACTAGATGCTCAGCTAATAAACAAACAATAAAAACTTTAAAAAGGCCTTTAGTTATCAAGTCTGACAGCTTGTTTAAACCTGAACAGCAGAAATATTATAGATACTGTAGAACTAAAGCTGCTGTTTTTTTTTTTTTTTTGAGCTTTTTACGGCACTAGTGGCTCGTTTTTCTGACAGTAGGCTGACAGGAAAGGGGTATGAGAG
>JAUZNJ010038359.1:0-11111 GCA_034780135.1 Jordanella pulchra
TTGGACCTCAAATTGAAAGATACTGCTGATTTAAGTTTTGAACATTTCCATTTATTTCTGAAGATATTCACTCAGATTCAAAACATAAAGGGGTGCCAATAATGGTGAGCAGGACTGTATGGACAGGCTAAAAAGCAGAATAAATGAATTTGTGGATGAATTGTGTAGAACTATTTTATAATCCCTGACATGGCTCATTGACAGCTGTAAGATACATGACATATCAGCCAGCTCCCTTTGAAATGTTCTGCTTACAAGAAACCTAAGTAAAAGTGGAATCGGAACCCAAAGTTCCTTCTAGTTACCCTTTTATGCACTGGAGATCCTTGCAAAGCTCCAAAACAATTCCCAGGGAAATCTAAATCACTATATGCCAACAGGGAAGTACACTATGTTAAAATATTTTTTCTCTGACTTTCATTGGTGATGTCCTTCAGCAGTGGTTTGCTTGTTCACGTGCCTACACTGTCTTTCTTGGTCACTGTGGCCTTTGGCAAGACACTTGCTTTCAAGTATTTTGGGGTCTTCTTCACGAGTGAGGGGAAAATGGAGCAGGAGATCAATAGACGGATCTGTGCACCTGCTGCTATAATGCAGACACTGCACCAGGTCTGTCATGGTGAAGAGAGAGCTGAGCAAAAAGGCAAAGCTCTCAATTTGCCAGTCGGTTTATGTTCCTACCCTCACCTATGGTCATGAAATCTGGATCATGACCGAAAGAAGATGATCCCAAATAAAAGATAATGAGCTTTCTCTGCACGGTGGCTGGGCACTCCCTCAGAGATAGGGTGAGGAACTCCATCATTCAGGAAAAGGCTTGGTATAGTCTCTTCTCCTACACATTGGAAGGAGTCAGCCAAGGAGGCTCGCCCATCTTTTCCAGATGGCCCTTGACGCCTCCCTCGAGAGCTGTTACAGGCACGTCCCACTGGGAGCAGGCCAAGGGGACAGCCCAGGATAAGCTTGAGGGGCTATGTCTCTCAGCTGGCCCACGGGGCACCTTAGGCATCCCCCAACAGAGCTGGAGGAGGTGTCTGCAAAGAGGGAAGTCTGGGAGTCTCTACTGAGACTGCTGCCCCTACGACCTGGTCCTGGATAAAGTGGAAGACGATGAGTATGAGTATGAGAATTTAAGATGTTTCAGAACTGAATCATGTTTAGAGAAGCAACACAATAAAATCATGACTATTTAACTTTGCTTATTTTGACAAAATTACCAACCTCTTTCCTCCCATTTTTTCAGTTTGTGGATGAGCCATTGTAGTTTGAAGCACTTTCAAGTTCTTGGACTTCATAAAGAGCTAAACAAGTACAGACCATTTAGTATATGTATACTTGTCTACACCTTTCCCACTATAAAGATGATCACACCTGAATGGATTTGAATACTGTTTAATTTAAGGGAGGGCCCGTATGACAATTTAAATGCATTTTAAGCACCTTAATGGTCCAACTGAGTATTTTCATTTCATTTTAAAATCACTAACAAAGAAATGGGTTTAATCTCCCTTAGTTCAAAATCATGAAAAATGTAGTAGTTCACTGTATTTAGGTGAGTTTTAGTACTTAATAGTTTTTAGTTCTGGTTGAAAATTTGTTTTTGGCTTCCAAATATTTTAAAAGCTGATGGAAAGCTTGAGTGGATTTCCCCACACTTACAGACAATGCATCCACCTGCTGTGTTCCTGTTTTTCATGATACTCCTCCCAAACCTTAAAGGCATTTATGAAACAGTATTTTGGCTATAATAATAACAGGTGGACTATGTATATAAACAAGTTGACCTCTGGAGACAATAAGTTTTATGTTTAATGGTATCAGAGTTAAAGCGGATTTAACACAAATCTATATCATGATTATCGGAATTTTAATTTACTAGTTTTTGCATTTTATCCTGTTACAGTTGTATGTGAAAACTGAATACTTTGGTGTGGATGTTTCCTGGTGTTGCCTGGTCTGGCCATCTAATCTTGTTTATCCAAGGACTCCAGCTGAGTCTATTAAACTTTAGACTTGGGAGGACCTTTCGGCAGTGAACCACGAAAGGATTTTAAACCTCTTTATAACCCTGTTCATGAGACAACTTTGCTTCTCTGTTTATTTGTATGTGTGTGTGTAATGTTGGGTGTATGAAAATGTGGGTGAAAAATCAGTTGCCATGTTGGAAAGGTTTGAGTGCATGACTTTGTCTCACTGAAGACAGTGCAGGGGTTAATCTGATGTGGAAACATTTCATTAGATTGCTGAAGTGATGTGTGTCTGAGGAGGCAGGAGCAGACAGGAAGAACCTGGAAAGCAGAACAGAGAACTGTAACATCAACAGTGACTAACAACTGTCCCCCTTACAAAGGATTTGATGTTTCTGACAGTTGTAGATCTTATTTTAACAAGCAGGAAAACACACCAAGTTTTCCTTTTTTTATTGCCAGCTCAGCATTTTTGCTATCATGTACATGGCAGGTATACAGCCTTAGTAATATGACAGCTTCTGCAAAACTTAAATCTGAAATATGTAGAAGGCAATTTGCTGATAAAATATCATACACTCTTGTGTAGGCTTATGAAATAAAAAAAAACACATACAAGTTGTAGAGGAATGGAAAGCATTTCAAGCATATTTCAATGCAAATGTACTCGAGGAAAAAAAAGAAGAAAAATCTAATGGATGCACAGTCTTCAGGTTTATTCCTTATGACACTGACAGACAGTAAAACGGAGGTTCAGCGAGTAATATAGTTGTGTTGTAATTGGAAAGTTTGGATTTATTTCCAGCTTCCTCCTGCCAAATGTAGATTTGCTCTTGGGCAAGGCACAACAGCAAGCTGTATGACTATCTGTCTAGCAGTGTGTAAAAGTGAGCATGTTTGTGAGTACAACTGGGTAAATGTGAGTTTAGTGTAAAACACGGGGAGTGGTCACTTGGACTATGAGAGCCCCTTATGAATTCAGCTTATTTAAAATAAAAAACATTTCTTACTCTAACTGCAAGTGAAGGAGCTCATCAGAACTTGAGCTGGTTAAGATTGTGTGTAGATGGTTTAATGCAAACTTTTTTTTTGACAGTTTTACCTACAAATCTAATATGCAGTAACATTATAAAGCATGATTAATGCTTGACCTGTCTGCAAGGTACGCACGTCCAAATCAGGTATTATATATCACTTCAATTATCAGATTATTAAAATCTCTGAGAACAAAACTCCTGTCAATCTTGGATGACAAAAAAGGCTTTGAAAAAGCTGTAAACATCTGTGTTTTCTGCTTTTTTCATATAGTTGGGGTGGGCAACTCCAGTAATCGAGGGTCGATATCCTGTATTTTTTAGATGTATCCCAACACACCTGAATCAAGCACTTAGATGATCAGTGGGACTCTGGAGAAATGTTTGCCATGACGCCTAACCCTTCAATCACTATATAGAGCAGGTACTATATAGTGAACTCGGTTAACTTATCGTTCGGACAGATGATCACTACTTTTCGCTCCCCGTTGGTCAAGTAACTCCAGCTCCCCGCACAGTGCCTGCGCCATCCTTATTCTTTCTTGTCCCCATAACAAGTCCCATGATTCTAAGCATTCAGGGAAATATCTGCTCGTCTAATGACCGTGGGAAATTTTGAGTCCACTACTTTTACATCCACTGGACATTCAGAGACTCAGATATAAAATGTCGTAACCCCTATAGAGTGCTGTATATAGGGGTTAGGTCAGGTAAGTTAAGCTGGATGCAAGTTGCTTCTGAGTATCCACAAAATCCACCTTGAATCCAACCCTTCGATTGTTTGCTAGGTTGGATCCAACATGGACACGCTTGAAGTCACATCCTCTGAACAGTGGGGAAACTTCTGACTCAAAGTAAATTAAAGAAAATAAGCTACAAGCTGCATCGACAATTAAAAAATGCAGTGTCAGTCTGCTCATCAAACAATGTTTTAGCTGTAAAGGGTCAAATAAAAAGGCTATTTTAAACATGTTTTGGGTAAAAACTTACATCATTTTTCTTAAAGGAGGTTTAAATCTATAGGAAATAAAACCTTGGTTTAATTCAAAACATGGAAGTCAAGGAAAGGCTAATTGTAACACCTACAACACAATGCTTTATTGTGTGAAAACATGA
This sequence comes from Jordanella pulchra, assembly GCA_034780135.1. Taxonomy (NCBI): domain Eukaryota; kingdom Metazoa; phylum Chordata; class Actinopteri; order Cyprinodontiformes; family Cyprinodontidae; genus Jordanella; species Jordanella pulchra. Next base: position 4,118 of record JAUZNJ010038359.1, read on the forward strand.
AAAAAATCAGCTAAAATAACAATATGAGAACCTGCATCCATGGAGCTGCTACATTTATTTCTTAAACTATGATTCATGTTGATAGAAACGGCATGTAGATGTTGAGCCATCATATTGTTTAGCAAGGATTTAAATTATGTGTTCTCAAGATGAAAAGATGAACTGTTGGCTCAAAATGCACTCATCAATCATAGAATAAATGGAAAAAAACTTCCAGATAAAGCTGGTGGGAGAGTGTCTTTATTCGCAGTGAAATAAAGCAGATAGGCCAGTCAGAGAGGAGGAGGTCAATGCTCTAAAAGCAACTTAAAAAGCAAGATTGCACTCCTCTTATGCACTCAGGAAAGGAGTTCTTACTTCTGAGGTCATTTTCTAGGATTTGATCAAACTAAGATTGAAGTGTTTGACCAGGATGACCATTTGGAGGAAAAAAAGAAGAAGCTTGTAAGAGAACATCTTCTCAAGTGTGAAGTACGTTGGCGGCGGTATCATGTTTGGGGGTGTTTTTCTGCATTTTAGTGTTAAAAGGGTCCTTTAAATGGACAGTAATACTCAGCATACACCCCAATGTTCAATGTGTTTTTTGAGTGGTGATCATCCAGACACAGAAAATTTGTGGTCAGAACTGAAAAGGTATACGTCTTCTAAGAAATCCTGATCTAGGTATTAATAAGATTGCTAATCTAAAATATAAAATTTTACTCACTTAACACACCTTTTTGGCAGTATTGCTTTAATAGAAAACCCACTTGTAGAATTTCTGTGTTTAGACCAAAGAAATCTTAGATTCCCACTCAAATAGTGTTGGATTTGTGTGGCATTTAGTGGAAAGGTCATGATGTGTTGACACTGATGGAAGAAAATGAGAAAATGCAAAAAGCTATTCAGATTAAAAATACTAAGCCCTTCGGAGGCAGAGCTCTTTGAGCTGCAATAAGAAAAAAAAAAAGCCAAAGTGAGACCTGGCATATACTCTGCTGGTTTAAAGAAAAATATTTGTTCTGCTCAAAAAATTATCACAGCTTCTCTTCACTGCTGTACACATAATAAAAATTATAATTTCATTTATAATTATAGCAAAATGATAATATGGACGGTTAAGTAAGGAATAAATCTGCATTTTTATTGTATAAGGATTGGATTTTCACTCAGATGAATGACACAGTCTATACATTTAACATCTCTAATCATGATAAAGAGTCTTTAGAAAATGAGAAGAAAGCTTATTGATTTAGTTTTATAATGACAGAACTGCTGAAATAAAGAAAACCCTCCATTCATACAGATAAACTCTATAAATACACTGCAGCCTATTTACAATAAGATCAATGGAGCATTAAAGTACCTGACAAAAAGTTTGTGAAATTAACGGATGAGCAAGGCCAGTATTGAATTAAGATGCTTCTCCGTTTATTGTTTTGCATCGTTTTGTGCAAAACTGAAGCAGTAAGGGACATCCAGACACAATGCAATCCACCTTCCAAACAGGACTCGATTTCATTGATTCCATTCTGTACTCCATATCCATAGAAACCTCCACCTACGTTCAGGTGTTAAAATGATATTCGGAATAGACTGCGTGTACAGCAAATTGCATTCTTCAAGATTAACTCTGCTGTTAAACACTGCACATCAGGCAACCCAAAATGTAATGTTAACAAAGCCTCAGTTGTTAGTGTTCATAGTAGTGTTTTTGCTTTTCAGATTTATCTGTTTTTTACATTAAAAATTATGTTAAAGATTAAAGAAAATGTAAGCAGATTGCAGATAACAGTTGCATATTTTTTTTGAACTGTGTTCATTTCTGCTCTGACAATGATTTTAATTGTTTGCAGTAAAACAAATGAACTAAATTACTTTATCAGTCATACCCTCTGTGAGCAATGTTTATTACAACTTATAGGGCATTTTTTCGATAATTTGCGGAACAGAGGAAGAAATAGAGCAGTTAAAACACTGGTCTTTAATATGTATGTTTTTTAAACTTTTTATTTTTACTTTTTTATGTATTAACTGCATTTGCAAACATAAAAAATAAAATGCAACTGTATAAAAAAAGAAATCACAAGCATAAGAAATATACGCTTAGCAGCATATATAAAACAAAGAGAGGAAAAAAGAAACCTTAAAAGAAATGGATAAAGCCTAAGGAGAACGTGTTCGATAAGTTTTGGCTACACGTGACTTTAAAATATATAATAAACAATTTTAGACCTTAAATCACATTTCAGATGACAAAAATTAATTCCTCTGACAGGGGTTCAGCCCTGGTCCTCAGGAGCCACTGTCCTGCATCTTCTAGATCTTTCTCTATTTCATTACACTTGAACCAATTGATCACATTCCCTCCTCTACAGTCATCAAGGGTAGCAGCCGCCTGTTAAACACTTATTTACTTAAGTAACCGAGAAGGGATAAAAACTAAAACTATTCAGGTGAGTTGGTCCTGAGGACCAGGGTTGAACCCCTGGATTAGAAGAAAAACAAAATCGATCTATACAACAATAAGATGCATCTGAAGCTGTTACTTTAAAGGCTGTAGGCATGTTCCAAATGTAAGCAAAAAGTGTTTTTTTTTTCTTTTTTAAGTCCACTCTTACCAGCTGGAGTTTGTAGCTTCAAAAGACTATCAGCAGTGGGGTGCCACTCGACTGGGCAAGAGAAAAAAGCAAGAACATCTTACACCACACTACATCAAAATACAACAAATGAAAGGCATGAAATTCTCTGTGAGAGCCAGTGCTCACAGACCTCACCATCAGTTGAAGGTGCAGCCAATGCTGTGTTTCACTGGTCAACAGATCCCCACCTCTCCTTCTGCCTTCTCTGTTTGTACAGTAATGTTGTTTTTTTTGTTGTTGGTGTTTGTTTTTTTTATTATTTTGATGTTGTTTCAGAGGCCTATAAACATCTCTTCAACAAAAAACAATCTCCCACATTTCTTACACGTTGTCCTCCTACAGATATCCCCCCTTCACACTTCCTCTCTTCTTCCTTCTGTCGTTTCTCTTACTTGCTTGAAAGTGTTTAGTCTTGGCTCTTACTTTTCCCCCCGCAGGGCTGTGTGTCTGCTGTAATGAATTGTACTTAATTGCCAAGTGGGACCCACAGCTTTAAATATAAGTCTCAAGACATTTAACCTGGGCTGATATAAATGATAAACACACCTTAATAAATGGCTCTGAGCTTAAAGCAGTAAAGAAACCCCATTTATCTCTTTAGGTCCGGAGCATTGGTATGCAAATACGCGGGATATACTTTAAATGATCTGGGCAATAATTTGTTTTTAAATTAATTCACAACATCCTGCGCTTTGAGGGCATAAAAGCTTAATGCTCTCCTGCTGAAAGTTCATTATTAATCTCATAAAATGAATTAAAACCGTTTTAATCATACAATTTGCCTCTTTATACCACCGTTTTATTTATGCATGCTCAACATGGGATTAAACGATATTTTCTTGAGCTTTGAGGGTTTGTATATTGAAGCTAAGAAAATCTGAAACAACGGGATACAAACACAGCTTTAGCTATTCTCATATAACTAGAAAACTTCCATTCTATTTAAATTCAATACAATGAAAATAGACAATACTTCTGAAAAGTATTTGGATTTAACAACTCTGTTCAGTTTTTGCTATTTTCTCACACTTAAGGGCTATTCACACCAGTACCGTTCTATGTGAATAAGTAACGTCAGCTGGTATTCAATTCAGTTCAAAAAATACATTATTTATCCCAAATGGAAATTAAATGTTAGAATAACTCATTGGGTTCTTTTTGTTTGTTTTTTTTTTCAGTTTTTGTAGGGATTGATAGCTGCTTGTTTAAAAATCTATTGCTGTGGAGGAATTTTGACCTACTCTTAATAATAATATTCACCTTTATTTGCCACTAATATTTTATGTTCCAATTAAATTTTTCTAATGCATTTAACCCATCTCATATGTAGCTGTGGCCATATACTCTCTTACTGTTAAATCATTAACACTGAACTGAATGTAGAGTTATATGAGATCTGTATTGCTTGAGATGTTTAGATGTTCTGGGTTCATTTGTGATTTGTTGGACAATAATGCTACTTATGGACATCAAATCACAGACATGCATAAAGGCTCTCAACAAAGATTGCATGTCTTTTGTTATGCATATTGCCCATGTTGCCCTTGATCTTCTGCTGCTGCTGTCTCATGAATATTATTCAGGCTATTCTACTGTAATCCTCTACCTGTTTTAACACCAAGTTGTCAATCATAATTAGAAATAGGCTCCTAAAAATCACTTATACTGCATTGAAAATAATCTGTTCCCTTGCATCAAACATTGCATAATTCCATGATGGAGTCATGGTCCATCTTGCTAAATCAGTAATTTCGGACACTGAGCACCAACACAAATGTTTTCAGCTCCTGCCCTCTAGATGCAGATATTGGGCCCATTTTAAAAGGAGTTTTACTCCTCAGTTATTGTGGTTCTAAATACGCTTCCCGGGTGATTTTTTTTGCAAATTTTTATTTATGGGACAGTAAATCTATCTGTTTATCTATCTATTTGGATGAGGTGTCAATTTGTGAAGTTTACTTTTTTCAATGCTTCCTTTATTTGTTGAGGGATTCTTACTTTGCAAGACTTCCAAAGCATTATAGATGCCTTTGAACTTTTTTTTATTTTTTTTTTGCACATCTGTTTTTGAATTCCTTTGAATTAGGACATGCTTCTTTTGGGGATAATTTACCCTGTTTCACACTGTCAAATTTGTTCTATTTAAACTGATTTCTTGACTCAATAGATCTGGCAGTAATAGGGCTTAGGTGTGGATGGTGAAATTAAATCCAAAGAAATTGTAAAACCACAGTTAATTCATCATTTAATAAGAAGAGTATTTACATTTCAAATTAAGACAGGTTGGTTTGGCTTCCACTTTATCTTAAATAAATTACATTCTTTTAATTTTTCTTTAAGACTTTAGCCATTCCAATCATTCCAAGACCAGTCAGTTTTCATTAGTGCAGATAGGGTTTCTCAGAAGCAGAGTGTTAAGTAAGTTACATAAATACTGCATGAATTTTGTCCCAGTGGCCCCTATTTGGGGTCCAATGGCTCGATACCCACGTTGCACATCATTTTCTAACAAGTTTGAAAACAATCTGTAACATAATGGCACAGTATCAAACTCACCAACACAGGGATCAGAGTCCAGAGGCCCAAAACTGTATGTACTCATAAAACCATTGAAATATAGAAAGCAGATGGGTAATAGTTTGAGGACCATATTATATTTGCATGTTTTCTATCTCTAAGCTTTTCGAAAATCTGAAAAGAGAAACATTGTTTTAAAGAAATACAGTATGTTTTCCTGTCAAGGTTTTGATCTAAAGGGTTTTTAAACAAAAAGCTGGAAATACAAGATATAAAATAATGCAGAGCTGTCCTGCAACTAGATTTTGATCTATGCATTTGTAGACATTTCATTAAAAAGGAACTAGTGTATATGTCCACATAATAGATTCCTATCTCATTAGTAAGAAGAAGACAGCTTCCAGTTAAGAGGGAAATTTGAATATGGAAATGAAAACCACTGCAGAGGGCTCAGTTCTCAAAGGGGTGACATCTCAAAACTGGCTATTTTTTTTTAGACATGAAACAAAGCAAGTTTTCTTAAATCAAGTTGTAATCCCTTAAGTTTTCTATTTTTTTAGAGATGTAAATATGCTGGCAGTAAAGTTTCAAACTGCATCAAAATCATACGGGTAAAATTAAAACAATGGCAAGAGTGAGTGAGGTGAAAAAATGTGTCATGGCACCAACAACCATCCACTAGTTCTAATTTCCAAGCCTAAAATTTGCACTACTCACTTATGCAAAATCATTCAAGCTCAGTGCTCATTTTTGGAAACTTGTGTTTGTGGTCAGTGCATTAACAATACTAGATATGACTCTCATGCATAATAGAAAGCACTGAGAACCCAAAGGAACTGAGGAATACTAAACAAAAAACAGATTCAGGTCTGCAAGGTGCTGCAGCCGGCCAGTCGGACAGCCTCTCCTCCTGCTCCAGTCCTCCACCTCAGTCTGACATATGTTGCACATGCAAAAACAGATCAAAGTAAGCATGGCCCTTATGAATAAAAGAGCGAAACCCATCTGTGTGTCTGCAAGCTTCTATGTCAGAGCGGGAGAGCAAAGCAGGCTTTGCATGTGGTCATGTAAGGCCACCGTCCTGCTGAAAACACAGGAAAAAGATCCAGATTTCATTAAAAAAACATACAACATGGCATCGAAAAACATACAGTTCAAGTACAAAGATTCAGAGATTTGCTTTAACATTCAATATCAGATTTTTGTAAAGCTTTGACTTGATATAAATTGCTATAAAACAGTGTTTTACAAATTCAAAACAAAAACAAACTATTGAAGCAAACATTTTCATCCGTCTTTAATATTTTTGCTTATTTGCTGTAAACAGAACTCTCTGTTTGTATTTAACCGATAATGATGATAAATCTGTTTTTACACAGTGACATCTCTTGCCTTAAATATGCCTTGGGCAAGACAACATCTGCCCTTCTCCGCTCTTTTTCACAATCTCTGCACAAAACCCAAAACACATCTGCTTCTCTGAAGGATTGAAAAGAAGAAAACAAAATATGGTGGTGGTGGTGGTGGGGGCGGGGTCTGAAGACTTATTACAGCAAACAAAGCCATGACTTACATGCATTTAAAATGACTGATTTAACACTTATTAGAATAAATATGGCACAGCTGGTAGAGCTGTTGCCTTGCAGCAAGAAGTTCCTGGGTTCAATTCCCAGTCTGGAGTCTTTCTGCATGGAGTTTGCATGTTCTCCCCGTGCATGCTTGGGTTCTCTCTGGGTTCTCCGGCTTCCTCCCACAGTCCAAAAACATGACTGTTAGGTGAATTGGTCTCCCTAAATTCTCCCTAGGTGTGAGTGTGTGTGTGCATGGTTGTTTGTCCTGTGTTTCTCTATGTTGCC
>JAUZNJ010038360.1:0-11110 GCA_034780135.1 Jordanella pulchra
CGATAAATTAAATGACGTCGATAGTTTTTATTTATCGTGCAATTAATTGATTTATCGTTTATCGCGACAGGCCTAAACCTCCATCCCTTTACCATATAAAGTAATAAGACCCCAGTAATCCTGCCATTTAATTCAGCACCTAAATAAAGGGCTATTTTTCTTTTTTTAAACTGCTCAGGACCTTTCTTCTTCAGCTGTAGATCAAGTTTTGAATTTATCAAACAATTTCAGTTTAAGGTGTCCAATGTGTACCAAGCATAGTGTTCACCTTTATTTATTTGTCAGAGCGACAAATAAATATGGGATGAGTTGGACATCTTTAAGCTCTTGTTCAGAGACTCGTACTGACATCCTGAGGTGTTTTGCCTAGTATTTACCTGACTGAGTTGATTTTGGGAGGAGAGAAGGTGATAAACAAGCGTCTATAAAAATCGGAGAATCTGGAATCGGTAAAGAAACATGAGGATCTGGTTTGACTTTTCTTCAGTGTTTTAGAAATCCAAATTTTTAACTGCTGTCCTACGTTCCAGTGTTTGAACTTACTGTGAGCATTAACATAACATGTCTCTAGATCCGTGCATATTGTAAATATTGAGTTAGAACATGTACATCCAATGAGAACCAAGTCTTTTGCCTTTAGAAATAAAAAATGGATTAAAATGATCACGACTAATCTACTAATATCAGATGGTATTGATGGATTAATCTGCAGAATACCAGAACACTGAGCCATCACAGCCCCAGTTTATACAGCCGATGGTTAGTATTTGCTTGTAAATGCTTTTAAAGTCCAGACTTTGTTGTTAAAAAGGGCTGATTTTCCTGCTGTGGTGTGGGCTTTGTGTGTGTCACAAAGTGTCAAGTATTAAAGTAAGAAAGAGTCTTTGTTTTACTTTAGTTTTAAAAGCCCAGCTAGTTTGCTTCTCGGCTTTAATATGCAGCTTTCTAGAAACACATTGTTGCCACATTTTTCCTCAAGTCTATAGAAATATATATTTGGATCTTTCCACTTTATCTTTAACACACAGTTTCTTTTATGTGAGTTTAAAACATTTTAAGGCACACCCTTCCCCTATGCAGTAATACTTGCAGCTTAATATGCGTCTTAACTGACAGCTTTGGTAGGAGGAGTACTGACTGGGTGCTGGGAGGAAGATACATTATCAGGCATGAAAGATGTGAGCATTTCCGTCTCACATTTAGCACAACGCTTAGGATCGTCGCCAGAAGTTTGCATAAGCCTTCCATGGGTGCTGTTGTTTATTTTCTGTCAATCCTACGGTATTATATTGATTGCTTAAACACCAATTAATAGATTAGTCATTAAGTGAGGTAGATAAAAGTTAAATTGCATTTAGGCAGAAGATTTCAGCAGCACGACTACACTCTGGCTAAGCTGCCGTGGTTGGTTTGTGTGACTGGCAGTATCTAAGTGAACCACCCAAACAAGCATTCATTCAGGCAAATATCTAACCAGATAGGTCTGAAAAATTCAGCTAGTTAGCGGTTTCTTGCTGGGGCGGATATGGCACCAGACTTGAGCAAAAATCATCCACTAAACTCCAAACACAGCTGTGTTTATTCGCTGCAAGTTGCCACAGCTACAGAACGCCAGGATGGAAGTGTCTTAGCAGATCTCCAATTTGGAAACGGAAAGCATGTAATGCCATATTGACGGTGAATTTTTCTTTTTTTTTTAAGGGGGAGAAACACTATGACATTTCCAAATGATTTTTTCTGAAACTGCTGCTTTGTCTCAGTGGCATTGTGTGTTTGATGGTTGTAGCATTCAGAGCTCAGATTTTAACGTCATTTTCTGCCTGTGAACACTAGGTTAAAAATAACAGAGGCCCTGGAGGTAAAGCACAGATGAATTCAGCTACACTTTAATGTTTAATAACATTTATTCAAAACCTTGATTTGTTTGTTTGCACTAAAAATTGTGGTAATAATATTTAAAGCTCATTTTTGTTACTTTATTTTTTTAATATATGGATAGAGATGATGAGATGAGATGATGCTGTAAATTATGGTGTTCTCCCTTCTGGACGATAACAATGACCCCATGCCTTCACTTGGTGAAGTCACCCACCCCCACACTAACACAGAGGATCACTTAATTCATACAGTGAAAACCTTTCTTTTTCATTTAAAATCCATTTTTTATAAAATACTCACTCACTAATATATCACTAACTGCAGGTTGTATTCATTATTGTTAAATATATATATCTTTTGATTTAAAGCCACCAAATCCTATTTGCATCCCAGAATATGTGCGCTTTACACACACGGAAATTTTAATGAGGTATGCTTATGTTTTATAAAAACAGACTCAGTTTTACTGAAATATATCCTTAGCATAACCTTTTATTTGACCCTTTAAGACATAAACATCGTTCGATGAGCAGACTGACACAGCAGTAGTTCAGCTCTGATGCATCTACCCTTCATTTATAAATAGTTAATAGTAAACACAGTCTACATTTATTCATGCTAAATGTATACTTTCTGTGACATCATTGGGACAGCCATGTTTATCGAATGCACCCTCTTCTCCACCAAACTGGTTGCAGTAAGATAATATTGGAGACAAAAAACTCTTATCACGTCTCATTTCTCAGACTTGATAGAAAAAAGAGCAGTTAGTGGTTGGAGGATGAAAACAAGACGTTAGCGAAGTTGTAAAAGTTGGGGGAGGTTTACACTTTTATTATGAAAATTTTAGGAAATGGGCTAAATTCAAGTTTAGTTGAACCATTTGAACATTTAAATAAATGTTTTTATTCATTTAACTCCAACCTCTGCAGGCTTTGACTTGATAAATATCGGCTACATACATCAGCTGCTGTAATTAATCATCTTTTATTATCCCTATTACCGGCCACTAATCTATAACTGAACTAAACGTAGTTTCTGAGTTCAGCTTGGTTAAACCAATAGCATCATTAGAAAGACTGCAACACTGTCAGTGATCAATATGTCATCAATAAATGGCTGGTAATGGCTGTAATAACAACATGTGTGGAAACAGAACCTACTACTCGACATTTAAAGCTCCAATATACTTTTTATATAAATGTAGGCGGAACATTTCCAGATCATCTAAAGTCTAGTAAGGAAACAGCAATGTCTTTTTTGTTTTTTGTTTTTTTTCAAACCTGTTGTTGCAGAACTGGAAAGCTCCTCCAGGAAAAGACTGCTGCACCTTATGTACCCGAAGGAGCATCATCCCAGATCCTTCCTCTGAACAGCTTTTCGACTTTTTAAGCATCGCTGCTCCCAACAAACTCGATAAGATCTGTACGTCCCGGCTTTTAATTGCACAGATACTCTTTATTTTTTGGTGAACAGTTTTTTTTGCTGTGTGTGTGGTACGTTTAGGCTTAGATGGTTCTGTTTTAAAGTTTCAATGTAATAAAATCAGACTATTAAAAAGAAATTACTGTCACTACTAGATGAAACAAAGAGGCTTTGAAAATGTTGCAAACAACTGTGGTTTCCACTTCCTCATGTTGTAAGCTCGCGGTCTGTGCCTTACATGCCCCACTAGAGTCGGCCAGAATATTGGGTACAGCATGGAACAGCCGCACTGTGTGGACAATGCTATGAACGCTGGATCTGCAATGTTCGACGCAAAACGTGGGTGCATCAAGCATAAACCAGGCTTTAGGATGTTAGAATGCTTACTAAGTCACAAATACAACTCTGTTAGCTAAAATACTTCATGGAAGATATTGACTTTCATTCCAACCAGGATACAGGGTGATTGTTTTTTTGTTTTTTTTTGTTTTTTTTATAAACAATTAATCATGGTTGTGTGAGTTTTAGTGTGTGCAGCAGTCCTTCCAATAAATAGTTGCACATTTTCATAATTCAAAGGGGTATGTACAGTAAAAAACCAAATCTGCAGGGGTGTTTTTAATTAAAGAAATGCATTCATAGAGATTGTGCATCAATGTTTGCATCTTTGGTTAAAAGAGGGGAAGTGGGAGTTGGATGCAACTCAAAAAGGTTCGTAGTAAAACACACAAGACAAAATATGCAACGCCTCAAATGATACAGTATTCATTGCTGAAATACCCCATAACTGCAAGTCCAGTTGGAAATGCAACAATGCTGAGTTATGAGGTAGATGAGTCTATACATTTCTATCACTCTGGGGACACAAGTGAAGATTTCAGGATAGTTTGACTTTGCTTTGGGCTGCAGCGTTAGTTGGTTCGAATGTTCTTTCTGAAACCTTGAGCGAAGCAGCAGAGGTCTGCAGGCCTTCTTTATGATCTCCAGGTATGCAAGTACAGCTGCTTGCTGGCTCTACATGCCGTAATCATTCTCCAGGACATGTTTTGTCTTGTCCCTTTCCTCGTTATCAACCATCAAATATACACGCTCACTTCTTGCTTTAGTTCTGTGTGGACGTTACATTGACTTCCATCCATTTCTACGGCTGCATTGTTGTTCTAAAGCTGTGAAGCCCAATGCCTAGCTAAGAGTTTAAGGACCAATTGCCACATAGCCTTCGTAACCTGCTGCCACATGGCTAAACTGAGCTGGGGGGGGGGGGAAGGCAGCAGCTGCTTAGAGCTTTGAATATCTTTGGAAGGCAAAGGACACAGTTGCTCAAGCATACTGGGTTAGAGCCCGGAATGAGCAGCTCTCCCTGTTTTTTGTTCGTCCTTGTTATGAATATTGCATTGAATGCATAACCAGGCCCATGGTTATGCTTTTATTCTGTTATATAATAAAAAGGAAGTGGCTTCTCTACATTAGCCACTATCCTACAGTCTTGTTAAGTTACTTTGTGTGTTTTTTTTCTGCAGCACTTTACAGAGGGTTTACTGGAACATCAACAGTTTACTTGGTAAAACTGAATTTTATCCCTTGCTTGTTTTGCTTGGAGATCTCAGGAGGAAAAGCAAAGGGGTTGCTTTTCCAAGTCAAACATTAAAAGAAAAGGACCTTATTACTTGCTCTCCTTACCTCACATTGCTTTCTATATCTTTATTGGGAAATGTTTAGTTTTTTTTATTTGTATTATTTCTGAAATATTTTTATTCTTCTCCTGATTATCTCTGTATTTAATCTCTTACTCTCATGAATCATATTACATGTGAATGACACGTCCAAGGCAGAGAGCTGTTTGTAAATTCCTCCTCTCCAACCTGTTGAGCCAACAAACATGTGCCAAGTATAGCTGCAGGCTATGAAAATATTAGCATGGTTAGGGCCCTCTGAAATACTTTTATTATTTATTTTTCTATTTATTTGTTTTTCCTTTTTTTTTTTTCGGAAACACATTCTTTAGCCAGAAAGGTTCCCATACTTATTCGGTTTGTGAATAACAGTTTAACAGGTTTATATACAAATTACCCCAAACTTAACAAAGACTAAGTGAAAGTATTTTTCTTGTAAATCTTTTTGGTTCCCAAGTTAGAAATGGATCAATCAGCCTTTTTTCAGGCTGATCCTTTAAGTTCTGTTCTGATTTTTTTCTTGTTTTTCTTTTATAAGGGCTGTAGCATATTAAAAAGAACACATGTTCTTCAGGTTGTTTACTAAAAGCAACACTCATATCTAACAGACTAAAGCCAGTTGGCATATTTCAGTTTTGTTCTCTGGTAAAACTGGATCCCTTATAAAAACGCCCCTTATAGGAAGATATGGTCATTATTTATTTGGTACAAAACTGTTACGTAAATGACCATGAAAATGCTCTGCAATTTGATATTTAATTTTCAAATCAGGGATAAAATGAATGTGGGAAGGCACTGCTGTAGTAATCTTGATAATAAAAAAGAAAATTCAGCTCAGCTTTGTAATTCAATTCTAGTTTGCGTTGCTTCCTGCAATACACAGGCAAGGTGAATATTGTAAGTTGGAAAGTTAAATGACTCAAATCTAATCTCACTGTTCTATTCAAGCTGAAGGTTGTAGGAGGGTGTTTGTAATTTCCTTTAGTTCTTGTACAGATCCGTCACAGAAACAAGGCCAGAGTGCAGCAAAGTCCACAAAAATGATTAATTGAATCAGTAAAGATTTAACTGTCAGGTTTTCTTTGTGCGATACTGACTTCCTTCTTTTTGTTTTCAGTCATCTGATTCGGATTTTGTTTCTGAGTACTGTAATATTATTTGTCTATGTGTGTAGAGTAGGTTTTTGCATCATATCAATGCAATAAACACTGATCATAAAACAAAAAAACCTACAGTTTGTTAAATAAAGGAGGTTTTTTATGACACTGTGAAGAACTTTAGGGGTTCTTCACATTTGTGCATCAAAGCATTAAATTTTATCTTAATTTTACTACTTATAAAAAATACTTAATCAGCATTGTTATGTTTAAAAGGCATGGTAGGTTAATCTGTGTATCAGATTTCAGCAACAAGATGAATACAGAGTTGGTGGTTAAAATAGAACCGCTTCATTGTTACTACTGCATGTTTAGCCATGGGACGTTTATAAAGGCCTGTGGTGTTTTTAGATTCTTCTTTTTTCCTGGATGGATTTTGTATGAGCCTTTAAAAATATATATATAAATAAACAAATGCAGACGTACTGGACAATAACAGCGCAATTCCTGTAATTCCTGTTAGCATGTTTTTCTTAAATGTTTCTTCTGCAGCATTAAACATTGTGTGAGTTTGCATAAGGTTTCTGCATGTGCAGAAATGAACACCTACAAAACGTGCAGTCATTCCCTGAGAGACATTGGTATATCTGAGATGAGGACAGGGATAACCTTAGAACAAGTGTTTGTGAGAGACGCAGGCTGGCTGCTATATTCTGGGGCAGGCCATCAGGCTACAAGGCAGCAGGGAGAGATAATAACAGAAGCTGTTACATTCTTGTGGTTTCTCTGATTTCAGCATGAGGCAGGAGGTGGCTCTGGCTGACTCATGGCTGCTCTGCCTGCTTTCTCTCTCTGCCAGCATGAAAGATATTACCAAGAGGACAATAAACGACATCCTTTGGTGCTTTATTCTCAGGCAAGTTGATTACAGGAAAGTAGAAAATGCACAAATATGAATGGCTTGTACCAGCATAACTCTGTGGAAGGATTGAGTCAGCCAGGGGTAGGGGGTACTCGCCCATCACAGAAAAGCCAAAAGGGGTGTAAGTGTATGTTTGGTGCAGACTGGTGACTTGCTGGCAGTCTAAACTGCAGTTTCCAAGGCTGTTTGTCGTGTAATACGACTGCAGTCCAGTTAGCATAGCGGAGTCCTCACAAAGGTCGAATGTTTCTTGACATTCGTACAGTGAAGCCCAAATATTAGCATCTGCTTTTCTATCCTTTCATTTCTGAGTTTGAGTTTTTAATAACATTGTTTTAGGTTTAACAATGTTTGCTTTTTAACTGACCTATGGAAGCAGTCTGCTGGATACTGAGCTGCTCTAATCTTCTGTCGTCAAATCAGTTTATTTCAGAAGAGGCTATATTGAGCAAAACCGTGTGCGTGCGTGTCAGAAACGTGTGTGTCTGTGTGTGTGTGTCAGACCGAGGCTGCAGATGAAAGCCTATTTTCATCAGCTCAAGATACGTACAATTATTTTAAGCAGCACTGGTTTGAGCTGCTCTGTTCTCACACGTTACATTCTACCCCCCCACTCTGTGCTCATTTGAATTATAGGTAAAGATGTTTACATTTGCCTTGACATTGATTGAACTATTATTGCAGCATTGTGATCTCGAAAAAGTAAAAACTTTGAAAGATATAACTTTTATTTTGAATAGTTAAAAATAGGTGGGAGAAACTTTGTTTCTTGTTTACATGTGAAGAAGTTTTGGTGCTCATATAATTCTTCTGAGCGACCAGGATGATTTATAATCTGACTTTTTGTTTCCTGGTGCTCAATAATCCATAGAGGAGTGTTTCTTCTACTCATTCGTCAAAGTTGGAAACGCAAAAGAATGTTCAAGTCAGAAAAGTGTCAACTTTTTTGACAATTATCTAGACAGGTCTGTTGTGAAAAGAAAAAAAAAAAAAAGGATTTCTGAAGCAGGACCCGTGATGCTGTGGGCCTCTTTGTCTTCCAAGACTGTGAACATGCGATACTAAAATGTTTTATATGAAAATCCATTGATATCTGCCAGGAGAATCTAAACTGGCTCATGAATAGAGCTTTGGGTTGGATAATCATCCAGAACATATGGCTAAATCTCCTGCCAGGAAAGCTAGACACATAAATATAAAAGATATCGCAAATCTAGAAGTCTGTGACCCACATGTACAGTGACAGGACAAGGAGGGAGGCGCAGAGATTTGTAGCCGACATCTCTCACCCTTTGTCCTGCCGGTTTGAGCTTCTGAGGTCTGGGAGGCACTACAGGGTTCCCCTGAGCAGAAGTCCCATAAAACGATGCCATCTCTTGAATTCAAAAGCAAAGCATCCACTCACAGGACCTGAACTGCTCTAGTTTCATGTATTTTATTGGACTGCTTTTTATCTGTATTTATGTTTTTATGTTAGTTTGTTTTTATTGTCAACATTTGTATTTTAGTACTGCCTGTCTGGTGAGCAAAGACAAATTTTTCACCTTGGTGTACAACAAAGATTTATTCCAGAGGTGGACAATATTTCAGTATCGATACATATCGCCGTATGGTTCGATTAAATATTGGTGATATGACTTTCACACACATTTCTGATTTCTCAATGTACATCAGTCTACAGTATTTGTCACTGACTGTTGTTCCAGGTTTTCATGTAGTTTTATGTTTTTTTGTTTTTCAAAGCTAATATTTCTTAAATGTTATGTTTGAGGATTTTTTATAAATGTCATATAATTCGTCATACGTTTCTTTAGACTTCCGTTGTGGGCATTCTTGGCTGTCTTTCCGAGGCTTTTATTCTTTTTTACATCGATCTTGAAATGATATATCGACCAAATTTAAGAAATGCGTCATGATATAAATTTTGGCCTTATCGTTCAGCCCTGATTTCTTCTATAAAAAATGATCCAAGACAGATTTGCTATGAAGACAGGTCAAAGGTCCGTCTTTTAATAGAAACCTGGTTGAATGATTCTGTAATCTCACAATGAGATGGTGCTGCTATGATAACAAAAAGTGTACACTGAGTATACCTTAGTATAATGCACCTGTAGATCGCAGGTTTTTCGTCGTTATTCTAAGATAACAGAGAAACTGTCCTGAAGAAGCCTTGAAATCCGTTGCTTCCAGATTCTTGTCATCTGTTCCAGTTTAGCAGAAAAGCAGGCACCACATCCTTTTCTTTAAGCTAGTATAACTTTTTAGGAGATCTTTTTTCCTACTGTTGTCCCTCTGAGCGTTAGTTAAGGGGGTAACAGCAATAAATTGCTGTCTTAGTTCTTTTCACCTTATGCTAACCTTATTTTTTGCAGCATGCCAAAAACACACAGGCCCTGAGGTGAATGTCATGGGCCCACGCTTTCCTGTTTTGGCCCTGTTTACCAACCGCAATGTGTTCCACCCACCTTTATCTCCTCTTCTTCACCTCGTCATAGACACAGCAGCAAACAGATATCCCCTTACACCTTTCCTACACACGTGTCTAGTTGTAGGAGCTGCACAGTACATTCAAACAGGCTTTTTGATTGATCAGTTCGCCTCTTGAGTCACTCGTTCGTCTTGAATGGCACGTGTCCCTGTAGAGGTTCTCTATAATTTGAGTTAAAAATTAGTTTCGATGAAGCTAATCATGTCTTAATCTGACTTCAAAGGTTTATACCCCAAAAGATGGATTTTTCATATGTTTAGAGCCGACATTCCAGATAACTATACTTTACCATTACTTCAACAAGATGTAAAAGCCTATGATAGAAGAGCACAGTTTTCTATTAGACCAAAGTTTTGCTGTTATTTTATTCTGTCAACCACAGATTATGAAGAAGCTAGATGCCTACATGTGCAATAGAGGTTGTGTTTCAAATCAGGCATATCTTTATATGGTTTCTAATCTGTGCGATTGACTGTATTAAATAAAATTTGGTTTTCTGCTACTGATGTAAAGATTGTGGCACAATGAAAACCTCAAATTGACAGAAATGTGCTATGTTAATAAAGAAAGTAATGATGTGGCTCAAATGAGGGCAAGTTTTCAGGAAAAGGACGCATTACCCCATCATAAAACGTCTTTTCTGTAAATACCTGGTACCTTTATGTTTAAATGTTAGTGTCTGACTAATTCTTTCTATCAGGTTCGCTAATGTGACAGGCGGATGATTAAGAGCTTGGTGAAAAAAGGGGGAAGGAAGGAGATGTGATTCGGTCCTCATAGTGACGTTAAGAGCCGTTATTAAGTTCAGATAATTAACACATTTATCAACACATACGGGCTCTCTCTAAAGACTCTGACGAATTTTCTTTATTCGGTTTAGACAAGAGCCACAGCAATTCTGAAATCTCACGATTTTTAATCCGATTTCCCATGGATGCAGCCCCTCCCACACTTTTTGT
Organism: Jordanella pulchra; assembly: GCA_034780135.1. Lineage (NCBI taxonomy): Eukaryota > Metazoa > Chordata > Actinopteri > Cyprinodontiformes > Cyprinodontidae > Jordanella > Jordanella pulchra. Next base: position 10,443 of record JAUZNJ010038360.1, read on the forward strand.
TTACTGTTGTTCAGTTGAGTGAGAAACACAACAGTGTACATTTTACTACCTGAAAAGAGACGTTCAGCTGTTTGGAAACATTTCTTAAAAAAAAAAAAAAAAAAGAAACCAGCAAACCCAAAAGCTGCAGCTGTGTGGTGTGGACACTAAAAGTGTGCAAATCGTTACTCATTACAGTGAAGCTCTGTCTAAAACTGCACTTCCTAAACCACTAGCAATTTGGCCATGTTATACGTTTTATTTTTATGAATTTGTGTGTATAAAGTCAAACCATAGATTTTAAAACTAAAGGTGGCAAGCTACAAGCGGAAAGTTATTAGACAGACTTTTCACTCTTATTAATCTATAGAGATTTATAGAAAAGCATTGAACAGTTGACATTCAAAGAAATAAATAATATTATAGTAATCATCAATAAAAACTGGAAGGATGGTGGAGAACCATCGTCTTCCAGGAAGAAATGTGGTCTGAAAAAATCCTGAATGATCGTGATCGGCGATTACTTAAACGTTTGGTCAAATCAAATCGAAGAAAAACAGCAGCAGAACTCAGGAGTATGTTTAATTGTGAACACAAAAGCATTTCCACACACACAATGCGAAGGGAACTCAAGGGGTTGGGATTGAACAGCTGTGTAGCCGTAAGAAAACCTCTAATCAGTAAGGCTA
>JAUZNJ010038361.1:0-11110 GCA_034780135.1 Jordanella pulchra
GGATGGATGGATGGATGGATGGATGGATGGATGGATGGATGGATGGATGGATGGATGGATGGATGGATGGATATTTTGAATGGAAGTTGTTGTGAATGTATTCCATATAATACCTAAAAGTTATTGGAGACCATGTATGGAGAGTCAGAAAAGATGGAGCAGCATGCTGTATGATCGAGATATAGACACATTAGAAACACACCTCATGCCATCAAGGTGTCTGTCTGTCCATTCGTATTTCAGTGGCTGCAACATTCAGATTAATGTAAATGACACAAAGTAGCATGTGCACAGAAAATGGTACTATTAGTTGCATGACAACAGCCTTGTTAAAGAAGTATTTGTGTTGGCAGAGCCAACAGATGATCAAATAAACAAATAAATCTCAAATAAATCTTTTTTGACATGATATTGCTAACTAATAAAATGTGTTTGTAGAACTGTTGTATAAAAGCAATATCACACTGGAAGTTGTGCTATATCGGTAAGTATAATTATAATTGTATAACTGTGGCATGAGGCTATAGGCCGAGTGCCTAGGAGGGGATCACACCAGTGCTGATATTCATCGATATGGTACTCCCTCTCATGTGATATCGCTTTATTACAGTTGTATATGATGGACAGTTTTTGATGCAATTTGTCGCACTAATGCTCTGCAGTGAGAAGGTTCTAGATTCAAATATAGAGCTAGAATTATGACTGTTTGATTGATTGGTTTGTCTATATTTACCTTAAACACAAGATAAAGTGTTGTGAGATTTGTGAATTCTCAAACTCACAAAAATACATATTGCCAGAAGGCAACAGATGCGTTTGCCTTGATGCAGGAATATTTTAGACCAATGAACTGCAGTGACATATATGATGTCAACCACAAGCAAAAGGCTGAAGCAAAACAAATATGGCTATGGTAGTTTTGCCTAAAAGGCTGTGATTTGTGTCTTTGTGGTTGGGAAAGATGTTTGCTCTTTCCTCCTAACCAGATTTGGTAAGAGTTTGATTTATCAGTTAACTCCACTAATTGTTAAGAAAATCAAGATTGTTATATGTCACTCTTTGCTACTGCTGCCATTACTGGCTAAAAGCTTGACATGGGACATATATGATTCTGATTTACCCAATCAGCTCGAAGAATTTTGCTAAATCTCCCTCCCTTTTGCGAACATTTTCCACTGGAGCCTTCCAGATGGATACTGTGTAGAATTTAAATTTAACTATACATATCAATGTGGCTTATGCCAGGTTATCTCTAAATACCCATTGAGTATGAGTGTGTTGGTTGTATCTCTGTGTACCCTACCTTTCACCATAAGACTGTGACTAAGCCATCATACACCTACATATGACACATGTGTGAAAACCAGGCAGGCATACCTGGAAGTAACTGAGGTAGAGATCTAGCTGTTCTGTTGAAATAGGTCTGCTGGTGTTGCTGGCAGGCCTCACTCATTTAGAGTACCTCTCACTGACAAAAGATTTGTGGCTGCAGGCATTTGCTTGATGCAGGAAGGATGGAATGAAGCCTCTGCCTCATGAGCAGCTGAGCAGGGGATTTCAGGTTGTCTTCTGGGGTGTTTCGATATTCCAGCAGTCTTACATAGGGGTCTTGATTTTGAGCTTTAAATTTGTCCATAATGCACTTGGCTGTCTGGACAGTCTTCTCAACCACACCCTTGTTCTGCAAGTGATGGGGGGTACTAGTAATGTGGGTAAAACCCCATGCCTCCATGAAATGCTGGAACTCACTTAAGCTGTAACATGTGCCATTGTCACTGATCACTGTCTCAGTAATATCATGCCTAGCCATGGTGGGCTTGAGTTTGGAAATCATGGCAGCTGCAGTTCAGCTTTACAGTCTTTCCAGCTCAAAGAACCTGCTGTAGTAATCTACAATGACTATGTAGTCTTTGGAGCTCAAAGTGAATAAGTCAGTGTCTATCACCTGCCATGGTCTTTCTGGTATGGCATTTGATTTCAGTGGCTCTTTAGGGTTTGTAGTACGTTTCTCCTGACATATACTGCAGGATCCTACTGGTGTCTCAATTTGCAAATTACTTATACCAGGTCAAAACAAAAGGTCTCTGGCTCAGTTCTTGCTCTTTTCAATACCCATTTGATATGAGTAGATGTGTTCTACCATGTTTTTCATGAGCTTATGGGGAACAATGATTTTCTCCCCTTTGGACATGATGCCATCAAGATCCAAAGTCTGTTTCTATGATTCCAGAACTCCTGGATGATGGGTGGGCACTGGCATCTTGTGTTGGGCCAGCCATCCAATGTGGCTTTTCTCAAAGCTGTAAGTTGTGGATCCTGATTTCTGTAATCTCTACCAGCCTCTCATCACTAACATGCACATTGCCGATGACTATGCACCTGTACCTCCATTGTTTAACAAAGAACTTTGTCGTAGTACTCTATAGGCTTGTGGAATGAAGTGTTGGCAAATGAGATGTCTGCTCCAGGCTGGTGGATGATGCTTACATCGTATCTCTATTGCTGTAATATCATTTTCTGCAACTACAGTGGTGCTGCTGCCGAAGGCATGGTATCTGACTCAACAGTGAGTTGTCAACCATACACATACTTATGGAAACACCCAGAGCTAGAGAACAAAGCATACAGCTCATTTTCTATCTGATCTTAGTTCTGTTCAGTGCTGGTGAGCAATTTTGATGCGTAGGCAACTTGCTTGCCACCCTGCAGCATGATTGTGCCAAGGCCATTTTTGGAAGCATCCACCTGAAGTTGTAGCTCCCTCTGAAGGTCAAAATAAGAAAGAACCAGGCCTGGCTTCCGGGTTATTAGCTCCATCTGCTGAAATGAGTTTGTTTGTTTAACATCCCACACATATTCACCATCCTGTTTTAGAAATTGTCACAGTGGTGCACTGATCTCTGATAAGTGGGGGGCAAACCTTTCTAAGTAGTTGATAATTCCAAGCACATTCTCCAGCTTCATCTTGTTTTGTGGAGGCTGCATCTCTTAAAATGCCTTCACTTTGTTTGGTTCAGGTTTTAACCCTTTATTAGAAAGTCTGTTACCAAAGAAACTGAACTCTATTACACAGATTATACCAAATGGCATTCTGAGGAAGGGGTACCTGCCAAACACAGTATTGAATGTTGTTGGCATTGATGACTCATGGCTCAGTTCAATGACCTAAATCACCTTGCATGTAGGACGCTAAAGTATTTGCTCCAGCAAGCTTTGTGGTGACATCCTCTAAAGTGGGTAGGGCATTGTGAGGTCTCTGTATGGCTTTATTGAGGGGCCTTGGGTCTAAAAATACTCTCAGTCTGCCTGTCTTTACCTTCTCTACCTTCTCTACGACAATGAGCAGATTTTGTGGGTTCTATGACCTTAGAAACTATGTTATTTTCTCCATGTTGCCGAGCTCATCCTTGAGCCTCTCTCACAGAGCATCAGGGATTATGCATGGTGGGCCGTCTGTACGTGCTATGTCTGTGTTGACACGGAAATTACATTCACCTAAAAATTCTCCTATGCCCTGGAACAAATCTGCATACTCGTTTAGTATGCTCTGAGAATCAGTGTCTTCTTTGCCCTTATTCTTTCTCATAGTCTTCACTATCTTTATTAGATTCAGGTCATGGCAAGCCTTCATTGCTAAAATAGGTGGCACACTGGGGTTTACAATGTGCAAACCCAGTATTAATGTGCTATTTTTGTGTTAGCAGTTTAGCTCTAATTTTCCAACGCCAATGAGTGCATGTCCTACATAATCTGTGAGCTTGTGTATAAATGGCTTCAGTGTAACATCCTGAAAACTGTCATGAATGTATTAACTAGAATGGTGTTAGCTTGCACACCAGTGTCTACTTTGAATCTCACTTTTTGTGGGAGAGGGACTAGCTTTATATCTGCATATGCCTGGTCATTATTTTCATCTTCATTCTCACTTTTAATGCTGTCATTGTAAACACAGCCCTGTTCATTATGTGGGTCCTTCTATCTGGGTCCTTCTAAACATGTGTTCTCCCTAACGGTATCCACGGTTTGGCGGTGAAAACCACACCATGAGTCTTGACTTGCATACTCTGGCAAAATGGTTCATCTTGTTGCATTTCATGTATTGTTTCCCTTTTGCTGGACAGACCTCTTTGGTACCATGTTTCACTCCACAATAGCTGCATTTCTTGAGCACTGCAGTTGCATGCTCCTTCAGTTTGGCACATCTCTGTTTATCTGGCCTCTGTGGTTTTCTGTTAATGTCATGAATGGAGTCACGGTGCTGAATATGGCTCATGTTTTGTTAACTTAGTAGATGAGTTTTATTGATCTCACAGCGGAGAAATTCACTTGTCACACAATGGCAAAGTAGATAAGAAGGTGCAAACAGGGAGAAAAAGGTGCATTAAGAATAGACAAGCACAAAAAATCACACAAAATTAAAGATAATAAATAAGGGATAAAAAATACAAGGGAGTTAGCACTGAGGTATTGGTAACTGTTGCTTTTCTAAATCATGGGATCTTGTTATATCTATAGCTTTATCTAATGTGAGCTCTGATCGTTTCTTTGATGTTAAATCAAAAACAGCCATATCCCAAAACACAGCCAAAACAAGAGTAAGGTTAACCAAATGTTTCATTTAAAGTGATGTTGAAGAAAGGTGTCCAAAGGTTGTGGACAAACTGGTAGGTCAGAAATGGGGGAATCAAAGCAGGTCAGGAATCCAGTCTGGGGGAAATGGGTGAATGGGCCTTGGGGGTTCGGGGGCAAACAGATGACAGGGATTAAATCCAGCAACCAGAAACTGAGTCCTTGAACTAATCCAGGGTCATGCATGGGAGTGTTTCAGTCAATCAGAATCCAGTGACCAAAAGCATGGAGGCGAGGTCAGAGACAAGCAGGGTTCAGGAACAGGAGGTCAGAATTCTTCCAACAGCAGAAGGACTTTGGCAAAAATCTGTGGTCAAAAAACAGGCAGGATCAGAAAACTCCTTGGAACATGGAAAAAAAGGTGTGAAAGCTGTGACTGGGGCAATGGACGATCTCACACTGAGCTGGTAATGGGCAGTTGTTTAAATAAGGAGGAGCACAGTGCAGGTGAGGGTAATGAGTAATCAGCAAAGTCAGGTAGAGTTTAAGGGCTGAAATCATGACAATTTTGTCACTTTTTGGATAGCAGAGAATAGAAAGCAGATAGAATGATGAAAAGTTGTCACTATGTCCTCCAGAAGTCTAAGCCTATAGTAGCATAACTATAGAGATAGCTCGGTATAACCCGAGTTACTTTAACTATAAGCTTAAAAGGAAAGTTCTAAGCCTAGCCTTATAAGGAGACAGGATGTCTGCCTCATGGACTAAAACTGGTAGTTGGTTCCACAGGACAGGAGCCTCCCATTCTACTTTTGGAAATTGTAGGAACCACTAGTAAACCTGCAGATTGAGAGGGAAGTGCTCTTTTAGGAACACAAGGAACAATCAGATCTCTGATATAAGACAGAGCTTGGTTATTTAGGGCTTTATAAGTGAGAAGCAGGATTTTAAATTCTATTCTAGATTTAACATGAAGCAAATGAAGAGAAGCTAAGATAGGAGAAATGTGATCTATGTTTCTTATTTCCATCAGAACTCTGGCTGTAGCATTTTGGATCAGTTAAAGGCTTTTAACTACAGTTTGTGGATTTCCAGATAATAAAGTATTACAATAGTCTGGCCTTGAAGTAACAAATGCATGGACTAGTTTCTCAGAATCTCGCCTGGACAGGATATTTCTAATTTTTGCAGTATTCCAGAGATGAAAGAAGTAAATTCTAGAAACCTCTTTGGGATTTAAATGACAAGTCCTGATTGAAAATAACACCAAGATTTTTTTTTAACTTTATTATGTGAGAATAATTTAATTGCATCCAAGTGAAGTGACTGACTAATCAGTTTATTTTTCAGAGACTCTGGTCCGAAGACGATGACTTTTGTCAGCTTTCAGAAGAAGAAAGTTAAGAGTCATCCAGGTTTTTATGTCTTCAAGACATGCCTGTAGTCTATGTAATGGGTTAGTTTTGTCAGGATTTATAGACAGATATAGCTGAGTGTCATCAGCATAGCAATGAATCCCATGCTGTCTAAAAATTGTACCAATTGGGAGCATATATATAGTAAAGAGAATTGGACCTAGCACTGATCGTTGTGGTACTCCGCAGGTAACCCTGGACCATGAGGAAGATTTATCATTGACATGAAGAAACTGAAATCAGATACACACATAAGATTTAAACCAACTTGGTGCTGTTCCATTAATTCCTATAAAATGTTCAAACCTTTTCAAAAGAATATTATGATCAACTGTATCAAATGAAGCACTGAGATCTAACAGAACAATTACAGATACAAGTCCATTATCTGAAGCCTTGAGAATATCATTAGTGACTTTCACAAGAGCCTTTTCAGTGCTGTGATGAGCTCTAAAACCTGACTGAAACTCTTCAAAAGGTTCATTTTGGAGTAAGTGGTCACACACTAGTTTAGCAATTGTTTTCTCAAGAATTTAAGATAGGAAAGGAAGATTAGAAATATGTTTATAATTGATCAAGTTATCTGGGTCAAGAGGTGGTTTCTTAAGTAAAGGTTTAATTACAACTACCTGAAAAGCCTGGGGTACATATCCCTGTAGCAGGGATACATTAATCATATCCATAAATGGAGGTGGAAATCAGAGGGAATACTTCCTTAAATAACTTGGTTGGAACTGGATCTGACATACAAGTTGAAGGCTTAGATGAAGATAGTAGTTTTGCTAACTCTGAGAGTTCAACTGGATCAAAACAGTCAAAACTCAGATCAGGTTCTATACTTACCTCAGATTCAGCCTCTCCTTCTGCAGATAAACTAAAATCATATTTGGAGGAGTGCCAATTATTTTATTTTTAATAGAATCAATCTTATTTATAAAGATTCCCGCAAAATCATTACTACTAAGGACAGGGGGTTGGCTCTGGGTAAGTTTGACCACTGCATTAAAAAGAAATCTAGGATTATTCTTATTCTCCTCTATTAATGAGGAGAAATATGCCGCTCCTGCTTTAAAAAGGGTCATCAACAGTTAACTGTTTTTCCAGACTAGATGGGATTCCTGTAGGCATGTAAAGCGACATTTTGTCTTCAGTTTCCTAGCATTTTGCTTTAAAGTACACAGTTCTGTATTAATTCAAGGAGCTTAATATCAGAAATTTTCTTTTCTAAAGGAGCTACGTTGTTGGACCCATCCATCTTCTCCCTGTGCCTATCTCCGGCAGTCTACGGGCATAAGGCGAGGTACAGGACAGGATGCCAGTCTGTCACAGGGTAACATACAAAGATGACAGCCATGCACACACACACTCACACCTAAGGACAATTGGGAGATGCCAATAAACCTAACAGTCATGTTTTTGGACCATGGGAGAAAGCCGGAGTACCTGGAGAGAACCCACGCATGCAAGATGCAAGCCAAGCAGAAAGATCCCAGGCTGGGACTGAACCTAGGACCTTCTTGCTGCAAGGCAACAGCGTTACCCACTGCTCCACCATACAGAGGGAATAAACTGAATTTTTGTCCTCTGTAGTGTTATTCAGCAATAAAGAGGAGATAAAAACTGAAGCAGAATATTTCATATGTATAACTGCATTATCGCTCTGCCAAGGGGAAACCTTCCATAGGGGAAGGAAAACTCTATTAAAGTAATTAGTTACTAAGTTACTAAAAAGTGGTCAGAGAGGACAGGGTTGTGATGAAATACTGTTATTTCTTCACATTCAATGCCATAAGTCAGCACAAGGTCCAATGTATGAAGATGGGAATGTGTCGGACTATTCAAATTTTGAACAAAGCCAATGGAGTCTAAGATAGTGTTAAAGGCTGTATTTAAGCCATCACCTTCAATGTCAACATGGATGCTAAAATCCCCCACTATAATGGCCTTGTCAGTATTTAACACTAAGTTAGGTAGGAAGTCTGAAAACTGATCTAAAAATTCAGAGTAAGGACCTGGTGGATGATATAAAGTAACAAAAAGAAGAGGTTTTGTTGCTTTAAAATTTGGACGAGGGAAGCTAAGAGCCAATTATCAATGTACACACCACATCGTTTTCAGGACACCACCTAGGCAACCAGTGGTTGAATGACAACATGCAGCTAAACATGTCATCATTCTGCATGTAAACATGACAATCATGTTGCACATCTGTAATGCTACCTTTGGTGATTTCTATACCAAATTCTATATTTAAACTCCACAGCTAAATTCAAACTCATTTAAAGTCCCAAAAGTGGTTAACTGCTTCAGGGGTTAACCTAAAAACAACATTTGTAATCTGAGGTGCAATCCAACCGGACCAAAAACCTGTAGACGTAAGCTAAATTTCTTAAACCTCTTAAAGAAAAAATGAAGAATAGAAATCAAATTGCTAGTGAATTCTTAAAGGTTGAGCTTTGTGCCAAACAGCTAAAAAATCCACAATGACAGGTTAAGGATGGACTGAAAATAGTTAGTGATTCCCTAAAGAAATAGTAGTATCTTTAACTCAAAGGATAGTGTTCTTTAACCCCCTGGAGTCCAATGTATAATTGACCGATTTTAACTACTTTTGAGTTTTGATTTATATTCTAATTTAAAAAAATATTTACCTTGGATTGCTGGGTGTCATTTTATCAACACAACCTCGCGTTTGTGAATTTACTTTCCTTTCGGCATGCTATATATTAACATAGTGGACCTAAAATCACACAAAAAACATAAAATCCAAGTAGAAAAAGGTAATATTTTTAATGTAAAAACCACAAATATGTTTAACGAACCATTTTCACAACTTAGAATAAAAATATAGATTGTAAATTTCTAAACCAATTTAAACTCTTATCACACAACAAAGTAATTCAACACTATCTACATAACATACAGGCAATGCATCAGACATTGTATGTCAGTCCATTGGCATTTTTTCCCTGATTCTTTGTTTTTTGCAGCCTTTTTGTTGTTGTTCCTGCAGATGTTCTTGACTGTATCATTTGCAAAAAACAAAAGAAAAAGGTAATTTGCTCTGTGGCGGGAAAGTGTCTCTAGCTGGATTCCTGGTGTTGTCTGAGGCTTGAAGCTGTTTACTACTGGGGCTTCCTCCTCTGTTCTCCATGCCTCAGATTTATGATTGGCTCTGCTGTCTGAGCCAGCGGAGTTTGTGATCTGGTGGCTGTATCCCGCTGTTGCAGTCCCGTCCTCTGGGCGGATCTTCGACTTATTAGAGGCTCTTCTCTCTCATTGTCCTCCTCTTCCTCTCTGTCATGATTCTGTAATCAGCCATGCTCTAATCATCTCCACCTGCCTAGCTCTCATCTTTCTAATCAGCTCCACCTGCTCATCAGCCTATATAACCCTCCTTAGGACCTTAGCCTGGTGCCAGATTATTTCGAGCCAATGGTGAGAATTTTTTCAGCGTTTCTTCTGCCTGCCTGCCTGTTGCGACCTGTTTCCCTATCGGACCTTGCCTTTCGCCTGTTTCCCTGTCGGAATTGTCTCTCTGCCTTCTGGTTTTGACCCCTGCTTCCTAGTTACACAGATTTCGGATTACGGACTGGATACCTCTTTACCATCTCCTTTTGCTGACCTCTGCTCCTCATACGTCCCGATTCTGGATTACGGTCTCGTACCTTCGGGTCTCTCGCCTTCGGGGATTCATCCAGTCTTGGAACCCGCCCTCCACGGATCGCCGCTCGCTCCACTGGGTCTGATCTTTATCCTCTCGGAAGGTTAGTCTCCTTCAGATCTCTAAAATCAAGGAAGTCTGATTTCCCGTGCTGGGAACTAACTCTAAAAACATTCCCCCAGAAAGATGAGCCACTGCTGCAGATCCTCGCTGCCGAACCCGACTCTCCAGTCAATAAACTGTTTAACTTTTCCATCGGTTGTCTGGTTCTATTTTGGGTCCGCAATTTCATCAGCATGTTACACTCTCTCCTCTTCCAATACAGACAATGGATCATCCACCTCATTGTCAAATACACTCTCTTCTCCGAGTCATGCTCTGTCATGCCTGCCTCAGGTGCATCTCCCTGCCTTTCCCTTTGCTAGTAGCAGCGAAATGCCGTGGTTTGCATTTATGATTTTTAATTGATTGATGTGATGGATCTTTCAACCAATAGGACAGGGGTTATTGGGTTTTATTTTTTTTTTTTCGCCTGGGTGAAAAGCCCCTTTTTCAGTATTTATGAACCACACACACACAGCGAACACATCCCGAATGCGACGAAAAAAGAACGGTGTAAATACTGTATCAGAACTCTGGTTTTACATGGCCTATCAACACATTTTAAAAACTGATGTATAGTTTAAGGTCCACACTTCCACACCAGGTCCTTACTCCACACTTCCACACAAGTTGAAACAGTGACTCATCAACGCTGAGTTTTGCCGTTACACCATGTGTTAGTCGGTGAGGTCTGTTTGACACACTGGCACGTCACTCAACTCCAGAGAGTTAATATCAGAATTTTTATTGGTAATAGGTGACCCGATTCTTCACAGATAAATAAACAGATAAGCAAGCCCTGCAGCCCCCTGCTACCACAATCGGATACAAAGAACACCAACATTACTCTACATTACTCTTACTCTAGTTCCAGGTGGTGTGAACTGGAGTAATGTTATGCCATTCAAATTTTGTTCTGACTCTTTACCACCCCTGAGGAGCCAGGAGAGTTTCTGTCAGTGAGCCCCAGTAATGCCACCATTAGTGTCTTAGTGTGTCCGTGAATAGGTGAATGACTGCATGTAGAATGCAGTGACGCTTTGGTCAAGTCTACTGAATTGAAAAAGTATTATATAAGTAGAGGCCATTTACCATTTACACCCAGCACCAAACATCAGAATTCACAGATTGAAAAACTAAATCAAATCAGGATCAATTGTCCTTGCTAAATCAAAGGTCTGTTCAACCATTTTATAACCAATTTGTTGTGATATTTCAACATACGTCCTATCTACCCTGGCAGGGGTGGTAAATATTGCATTTACTCAAATTTTATTCGGACTGTCATATATATACAGGTGCTGGTCATAAAATTAGAATACCATGAAAAAGTAGATTTATTTCAGTAATTGCATTCAAA
>JAUZNJ010038362.1:0-11110 GCA_034780135.1 Jordanella pulchra
ATTTTAATTATGTAAAGCACTTTGAAATGCCTTGATGCTGAAATGTGCTATACAAATAAAATTTGATTTTTGATTTTATTGATTTAGGTCAGGCGAGCGTGGGGGGGCCAATCATTGGTATCAATTCCTTCATCCTCCCGGAACTGCCTGCATACTCTCCCCATATGAGGCCGGGTATTGTCGTGCACCAGTTGGAGCCCAGGACACAATGCACCAGCATAAGGTCTGACAATGGGTGCAAGGATTTCATCCCCATACCTAATGGCAGTCAGGGTGCTATTGTCTAGCCTGTATAGGTCTGTGCGTCTCTCCATGGATATGCCTCTCATCACTGACCCACCAGCAAACAGGTCACGCTGAGCGATCTTACAGGCAGGATAACGTTCCCCGCGGCTTCTCCAGACCCTTTCATGTCTTTCACATGTGCTGAGGGCGAACCTGCTCTCGTCTGTGAAAAGCAAAGGGTGCCAGTGGCGGACTTGTCAATTCTGGTGTTCTGTGGCAAATGCCAAACGAGCTCAACGGTGCCAGGCAGTGAGCACAGGGCCCTCTAGAAGATGTCGGACCCACAGGCCACCCTCATCAAGTCTGATTCTGATCGTTTGGTCAGAGACATTCACACCAGTGGCCTGCTGGAGGTCATTTTGTAGGGCTCTGGCAGAGTTCCTCCTGCCCTCTCCTTGCACAAAAGAGCAGATACCGGTCCTGCTGATGGGTTGTAGATCTTCTACGGCCCTGTCCAGCTCTCCTGGAGTAACTGCCTGTCTCCTAAAATCTCCTCCATGCTCTTGAGATTGTGACAGTGACCCTAGCCAAATGCAAAACTGGTGAACAAATGTCAGTGACCTCCACCTGTGAAACCATTCCTGATTTGATGGTCGTCTCATTGTTGCCCCTCTAGTGCACCTGTTGTTAATTTCATTAACACCAAAGCAGCTGAAACTAATTAACAATCCCCTCTGCTACTTAACTGACCAAATCAATATCCCATAAGTTGAATTAACTTGATGCTTTACTCTGATTACAAAGTGTTCCTTGAATTTTTTTGAGTAGTGTATTTATAATATGAATTAAAAAAAAACGTTAGCAATTTAGTCTTTCTATTTATGATGCATCATTTATGATTTCTATTCTTTCTCCCTTGCTCCTTTTCTTTCTTCCTCCCCAAAACCCATAGGCTACATTCAGACTGCAGTTCTGAATGCTTAATTTGTTTGTCTGATCTGATTATTTTTGAATTGCTGTTTACATGACCATCTTAAATTGTATCCTTGAAGTGACCTACATGCGCAGGAAAACAAGTCATGTCAAGCAACACTCGGAACAGAAATGACCCGCATGTGCAGGTTAATAATTCCAATATGGGTCACTTGGCTGTTGAGACCACGATCAGATTCCAAAAGATCCATTTTGTATTGGATTTAAAAGTGCATACAATTTTGCCCCAGATCAAATTTAAACAAGTCAGATTCTGTGGGACTTGGCCTGTTCACACAGTCAGAAAAGAATCTCACCTGAGACAAAAACTTTGCACCACATTTGTCTGCAATTTAAAAAAAGCCATAGTCACACCCAATGGAATAATCAGGGCCTTCTTAGAGTGATGAAGTGTTGGACATTTTTTTAATGTAAAAAGATTATACAATTTAATATGAATACTTGTACTTGAAACCATGGACTCATTGCATGGCTTGCAAAAGTTTTAAGAAGTGCACGTTTGATTTATTGGTTCAACAGAAATAAGAAAAAGAGCCATGCCATTGAATGTCGCTGTCCAGATCTGGTCTAAGATGTTGGAGATGATTTTCTGTCCTAGTCCACCCTAGTTTCAACACCAACTGAAACTGAGGCACTGAAGATCACAATAGATTGTAAAGCTTCCCATTACATCTCTATTACTATCCTTCTCTTGTCACATGGGTATGAAGACTGTAATATGTTATTCAAGCTATTCTTGACAACTTCTGGAAAGAGAAATTAATGCTACATGCTAAAGTCAGAAATAAAATCATTTTTCCTTATTGTCTAATATTGTCTTTTTATTATTGGTGTTTCTCCCTTCAGTATTTGGAGCAATGGTTGCAAGAGGCCAGGTAGTGCCCATGATGCCAAATGGTGGCTCTGACATCTTTCAAATGTAAGGCTAGTTACGTTTTTCTGTTTTGAAAGTAGATACCTAGCAGAAGAATGATATTTAGATGAATCCTGGTGCTTTAGGGAACATTTCATTTAAGCCTGCAGAGATTCAAGCCAAGCAGCCCCTGAAAATAACACCTAATATAACGCCTCCTCTATGTTACACAGTAGACTTCTTGATAGGCCTTGTTTTTTTCCAGTTAAAATGGTTAAACTAACAACTTGTTGGATTTTTTTGTGATCTCATGTGTTTATTGTACTCATACACCCTTGTTCTTATTATCTGTGCATGAGTCGGAAATATGATGATATCTGTAGACCGCTATGTGGCTGTTTATTACCCACTCCAGTACCACAGGAGAATAACTGTAACAAAAATACGAGTATGTATCACTGTGTTAGCTCTATTCAGCTTTTTACAGTATGACTTTTGTGAAAGATGGTTTAAGGGTAGTTTCTTCTTCTTGTCATGGAGAATGTGTGTTTTTCATAGAATATTCTGCTATGGTTCTTGACCTTTTCTTAACCTTCTTTGCTCCAATTTTTGTAATCATATTTCTGTACATTAGAGTATTTCTGGTGGTTGTTTTTCAGGCTCGTGCTATCCGCTCCCAATTCACAGCTGCACCACAATAAGGTCCAGTGACAACAAGGAAGTCTGAGTTGAAAGCTGCAAGGACAATTGGTTTTATAGTGTTTGTAATATGTTTCTGTCCATTTTACTGTGCTTTTCTTGCAGGTGACATTTAATGCATCTATCACTGTTCTGTGTATTTTCTGCATTAACTCATGCCTCAACCCTATGATCTATGCCATATTCTATCCCTGGTTTAGAAAAGCAATTAAAGAGATTGTGACATTTAACATATTAAAGCCTGGGTCCAACAAACCAGAATTCTTTTCCTTATATACTTCATCTTCCCATCTGCAAACTGTCTCATCTGTCCACAGCACATTTTCCCAGAAGCTTTGCAGCTTGTCAACATTTAGTTTGGAAAACTCCAGCTTAGCTTGTTTATGATGTTTTCAACAATAGTGTCTTTTTTGGTCATCTCCAATTAAGCCAATTTTTACTCAAACGACGATAGATGGTGCAGTCTGACACTATTTCTTGACCCTGAAGTGTAGGGAAAAGAACTACAAAAAAACATCAGTTACCCAAATGTAGCAAATAGCTGAAGCTCTCCATAATGAAACTCAATTAAGAGAGTGGCCAGACGCCATACCTGCTGGCACTTATAGGTGTGCGCAGAAGGAACTGTATTGGGCCTTTCTTGAAGGGACAACACTGGAGGCTGGTAGCTGTAGACAGTGTAAAAGGGAGACAGACCAGTTGAATTAGAAGGGAGTGAGTTGAGTACATACTCTACCAATGGTAGGTTTTGTGACCAAGAAGAGGGATCGTGTTCAAAGAGCATACGAATGCTTGGTCTCCACTTCTTGGTTGATCCTCTCTGTTTGTCTGTCAGTTTGAGGGTGGAACCCAGATGAGAGACTCACCGAGATACCTAGGAGACCACAGAATTGCTTCCAGAATCTAGAGACAAACTGGGGACCCCTGTCAGAAACAATGTCAGTAGGCAAATCATGTAGGCGGAAAACCTCCCGGGCCAGGATCCCACCCAGCTCCTTGGATGAAGGAAGTTTGCGAAGTGGTATCAGGTGGGACATCTTAGAGAAATGATCTACGATTGTGAGAAGGACAGAATGATTATTGGAAGAGCACAAACCAGTCACAAAATCCATGGATATATGGGACCATGGGCGGTGAGGAACAGGGAGGGGTCGTATTAGTCCAGAGGGTGGCCGACGTGATGGTTTAGCCTGACAGCAAACTCTACAAGCCTTGATGAACTCAGTAACATTTCGTAGGATGGTTCAAGTCCCACCTGGCTTGCCTGGGGTTGAGTCTCCTTGCTGACTTGAGGTACTGCAGATTTTTATGATCAGTCCAAACCACAAAGGGTTCCTTAGCTCCCTCAAGCCAGTGCCTCCACTCCTCAAGACCTAGTTTGACTGCCAGCAGTTTGCAGTCACCAATGTCATAGTTGGTCTCGGAAGAAGACAGTTTTCTGGAAAAAGAAAAGCGCATGGGTGAGTCTTGCCATCAGTGCACCTTTGAATGAGTATGGCTCCCACTCCTGAGTCAGAAGCATCCACTTCAACAATGAATTGTTGGGACGGTCTGGTGAACGGAGGACAGGAGCAGAGGTAAAAGCTGTCTTAAGGTAGTCAAAGGACAGAGCAGCAGTCTTACTCCAAATGAACTTGGACGTGGTAAGAGCATGAAGTGGTGAGGCCACAGAAGTGAAATTACGGATGAACTGACGATAAAAGTTTGCAAACCCCAGAAATCTTTGAAGTTGTCTGCGGTTTTGTGTGTGAGGCCAATTCACGATGGCGTCCGTCTTGCTGGGATCCATGGAAATTCTGTTAGGAGAAATAATGAAGCCCAAGAATGAGGTGAATTGTCTGTGAAACTCACTTTTCTGCCTTGATGAACAGGTTAATCTGTTCATATTAAGCGGAGAATGACAGAACAAACATGAGCTTGATGGGCTGTGAGATCCTTGGAGAAAATCAAAATGTCGTCCAGATAAACGTTAAAAAAACGACCGATCATGTCCCTGAGGACATCATTGACAAGTGCCTGGAACACTGCAGGAGCATTGGATGGGCCAAAGGGCATTACTAGAAATTCATAATGACCTGTAGCTGTGTTAAAGGTCTTCTTCCACTCATCCCCCTCCTTGGAAGGGAAGCGACTCTAAGCTTGTTAAAGGCCTCCCTAAGGTCATGGTAAACAGCGGGTACTTTGGCTAAGTTGAGATAGGTTTCTTGTCCACTGATGGGGGCAAAGCAGTGGACAGAAGCAGCTCCGAGGCAGGTGGAATGGCAGGATGGTGACCAGCCCAACACCTCACCCTTAACCCAGTCAATGTGAGGGTTG
The DNA here is from genome assembly GCA_034780135.1 of Jordanella pulchra. NCBI lineage: Eukaryota > Metazoa > Chordata > Actinopteri > Cyprinodontiformes > Cyprinodontidae > Jordanella > Jordanella pulchra. Next base: position 5,087 of record JAUZNJ010038362.1, read on the forward strand.
TGTTTTCTTAACCAAGTGGCTCCCAAAATGACAGGATGGTCAGGGGAATTGATGATTAGGAAGGAAACTGGATCATGGTGTCTCCCAGAAATACTAAACTTAATGGGACCTGTTTCGTGGGAGACCTGATGAAGTAAATGGCCGTCAATAGCCAAAACTTCCAAACACTTAGAGGTAGGAAGGAGTTGGATGCCCAGGAATTTGGGGAGACAACGGTCCATAAACTTGGTGTCTGCTCCTGCATCTATAAAACAGAAAGATTCTTGGTAAAACATTTACTGTAGCTTGGAGCATGGCCAGAACTTTTGACTCAGCAGGAGCCTCTTACCTCCTACTTAGCTTGGCCTTTTACTGGACACAGACGAAGTAGGTGACCCTTTCCACCACAATAGAAACAAAGGCCACTCCTAAGTCTCTGCTCCCTTTCTTTGGGGGACAAGCATGATCGGCCTATTTGCATAGGCTCCTCCGCCTGAGAGGTAGGTGATGCACTCCATGACTGATGACTGTGGCCTGGAAACATGTTCAACATGATAAGTGCGACTGGACGTACTCTTCTCCAACCTTCTCTCATGAAGCCTCATGTCAATCCTTGCGGCTAGAGTCTCCAGTTCCTGTAGATCCTTGGGAGCGTCTTGAGTAGATAGTTCATCCTTTACCTCCTCACTGAGACCCTGGTAGAAAGCATCACGTAGTGCCTCATCGTTCCAATCACTTCCTGAAGAAAGACCATGCAAGTCAATTATGTACTCTGTGACTTGCCTCCTACCTTGTTTGAGTTTGAGCAAACCATGTGCAGCCTCCCTCTCAGGCAGAATTGGATCAAAGACGCTGATTAGTTTCTTGGAAAAGTCCCTGAACCGAAAACAAATGAGAGAGTTCTTCTGCCACTCAGCAGTACCCCATAACTTGGCCTTCCCCGAGAGGAGGGAAATAGCACAGGCTACTTTGGCTCGTTCAGTGGGGAAAGACGATGGTTGAAGTTCAAAGACAATCTCACATTGAGTTATAAAGTGACGACACTGACTCTGCTCACCCTTGAACACCTCTGGTGGAGACAGGCGGGGCTCATGAATGGGTTAGACCTGGTAACCAGACGTAGAAGCCTTGGGGTTAGATGATGGGGCACTCTTTGAGGGGGTGGAAGACATCTTATCAAGCATAACCATTTCTTGCATGTTAGATTCCAGGTGGTTAAGAATATCTTCAACACTTGAACGCCAATCCTGTGTGGGTGACGGGTCCATAGTGGTCAGATTATATTGTGAGGACACTCAGTGGGGACCTGGAAATTCAACCACACACAGGAGTTTGGGAAGAAAAAAATAAGTTTAATAAAATATTGAGATATGGGTTGCTGCTCAGGGTATGGTCAACACAGCACTGTAATGCAGTGAACGGGTGGAGCTGAGAGCAAAAGTAGAATCGGCTGCTGTGGATCCAGTGATACTTTCCACAAGGAGATCCAGAAGGCAACACCCAGGGGCTGAGACGAAGATCAGGCAAAGGTCATACATGGTAATCAGATAGAGCAAACTTAGCTTGAGAGGTAGGCGATACTCGGTGGTCGTGAGGCAAAGCTTGGGTCAGGGTCCAAAATTCCAGAATAAATGGGATCCGACAATGGCTTGGCAAGGGGGTTTAATCCGTGTACAAAAAGGAGTCAGGAATCACAGAAGGCTTGGAAGGAAACACTACTCTACTGGCTCGTGGCTGTAGGTAATCTGACATGGAGGCAGAGACTGAGAGGTGTTTAAGTAGTATAAGTGAATATAGTATATTTGAATTAACTGAATTTGTGAGAGGAAGCATCCTACTTCCGCTTTCCAAATTCTTCTCTACTGCTAGCACTGTTCAGATAGCATGTATCATGGCAACCCCAGACGTACTTCCATTTTGGCTACAGTGTCCTTACTGATTTTCACTATTTGGATGGAGCCAGGAAAAAAAATAGAATAAATCATGATAACAAAGATTTATAAATCTGAAATCCAGAAATAAAAGCAAAAAATGAAAACTAAAAACCAATAGAACCTAACACTATAGCTGTAAATTAAGATACTATTCTTTTTTGAGTTTTACCTTTACCATATTTGCAGAGCATTTGTTTGCAAATGCAAGCAAAAAAAAGAAAAAAAGAGGTTAATTCATGCAGCAAAAATAATAAATTAAGGAATTATTGAGAACTGCCAAGTTTAAACATTAGAGCTTAGTGAAATGTATGTTGGATGTATGAAGCCCCTGGAAAGAAAGACAACAGAGATTAACCAGTCCTAATGAGCAGGTTTGTGTCTCAGAGGAAGAAATGCAAACACATACAACACTACAGTGTTACAGTCAAAAGGATGCCACACCAGCAACTGTCCTCCAACACCTCAGCTACAAGCCCATTATTGTGATGTCAGATCAGGATGAGCTGTGCTTTCCTCAGCAACTTAACATGTCTTGCAAGAAGCCGAGACTTTCATGGGTTGCAGTTCTATTTCTCCAATTTTTACTGCCCCTAATTTCTGTGTTCATTGTAATTCTAAATCTGCTGGTCATCATCTCAATTTCTCACTTCAGGCAAAGAATGAATCTAATTTCTTTTAAATATTAGATACTTGTAGACAAATGTACTCTTTAATTAAACATTTTAGGTGCTAAAACTCAAAATGATGCTTAAAATTTTAACTTTGCTAATTTTCCTGCAGGCAGCTTCACAAAGCCAACAACTTCCTGCTTTTGTCTCTCGCCACTGCTGACTTCTTGATAGGCCTTGTTTTTTTTCCAGGTGAAATGGTTAAACTAACAACTTGTTGGATTTTTGGTGATCTCATGTGTTTATTGTATTCATACACCCTTGTTCTTATTATCTGTGCATCAGTCGGAAATATAGTGCTGATATCTGTAGACCGCTATGTGGCTGTTTGTTACCCACTGCAATACCACAGGAGAATAACTGTAACAAAAATACGAGTATGTATCACTCTGTGTTGGTTCTATTCAGCTTTTTACAGCATGACTTTTGTGAAAGATGGTTTAAGTGTAGTTTCTTCTTCTTGTCATGGAGAATGTGTGTTTTTCATAGAATATTCTGCTATGGTTCTTGACCTTTTCTTAACCTTCTTTATTCCAATTTCTGTAATCATATTTCTGTACATTAGAGTATTTCTGGTGGTTGTTTTTCAGGCTCGTGCTATCCGCTCCCATTTCACAGCTGCACCACAACAAGGTCCAGTGACAGCAAAGAAGTCTGAGTTGAAAGCTGCCAGGACAATTGGTTTTATAGTGCTTGTGTTTGTAATATGTTTTTGTCCATTTTACTGTGCTTCTCTTGCAGGTGACATTTCATTTAATGCATCTATCACTGTTCTGTGTATTTTCTGCATTAACTCATGCCTCAACCCTATGATCTATGCCATATTTTATCCCTGGTTTAGAAAAGCAATTAAAGAAATTGTGACATTTAACATATTACAGCCTGGGTCCAGCAAGGCCAATGTATTATAAAAAGGGGAAACTATATGTAAAGAAGTCAAACAAATTTGCATAGTGTGGTTAAGCAGCAGTTTAGGTTTAGTATAGCATAAACAGTAATTTCTCCCAAAGCTGCCTTTTATTTATTGTGTTCCGATTCCTTTTTGGAGCATAATGTGATACAAACTCCTTCTTCATAATGTAGGCCATTACTAACTTAAATGACCCATGATCCCAATATATCTGATACCAAACTTTTACTTTATGTTTACCAATTAAGATCAATTTGATACAGATACAATCTAGCTGGACACTAAGTTGGCAGCCACAACAGTTTTGCTTTGTAGGTCAAGAACAGTACTTTATCTGGTAACTTGAATTCAAAGTGTTTGCAAAGTCATTTGGTTTAATAATGTACCTGAGGGTTTTGATGTCAAACCCTTTGCTTTCACTGTGCTTTCTGTTTTAATTTTTACATTTTTTCATCAATCTTGCATCTCTTATGTGAAATTAGTTTGTTAAAATGAAGTCTGTTTAAATGTTTAAATAGGTTTAGAAACAACCAAAATCTGTCAGTAAAAAAGTAAAAATAAAGTTTAGGTAACTACCTTTTCTTTATTTATCACCAACAGACTAACATACATGGAGCAGAACAATGAAAGCACAACCATGGTTATCTCTCCCAATTTCACATTTATTTTCATTATATGAGTAAGTGGACCACACATAAACTGTAATATTGTATTTATTTAAAAAAAATTAAAATGATAAAGAGACCTGGTGAGTGGGGGTGTTAAGAGTGCATATCTCTTAGTCATCTCGACAGGATTTTTTTTTCTCCCCCAACTTCAGTTTAGATCCTTTTGAATTCCACACAGTAAATATTTGGAAAGGCTCTTGTTGAAAGAGTTCACTAAAGAGAGGGACACTATTCTAAGAACTGAGAGTAAATCACTAACTGGCACATGGCTCCCATGTCAAGCTAATTGCAGCAGCAGTTGCAGCTATGACCAATTATATGTGCACATCTGTGTGTTTTATGTTTACTTACCATTTGTATGTTGCGTGTACTTCATACACAACCATTCCAAAATGTTTTTCTGTTACATCTCAGATAAAAGCCTGTCTCTCCATTTAGAGTTGAGCAGCCATGACTTTGGGCTCTAAAATACCAGCTGGTAATTGTCGCTGAGGACTTTTTCATCACTGTCGCTAAGTGTTAAAGCAGTAATGCCAAGGTTTTCACCATCAGCCACTTGGTTGTCAATAAAGGCAACTAAAGGGAACACCATGATAACAAGTGGATCCCTCTGCTGCTTCTGCATTTGTTTCAAAACTAGCGGAGTTAAATGATCAATCCAACTCTTGCCCAATTCGATCAGGGGGATCCAGCTCTTGCCCAATTCGATCAGGGGGAATGCACAAACATCTCTCCGCCCCACAAAGGCAAAAATTGCATCTTTTTACTCAAAATAGAAGGTATTCCAGCTAAAACAGACTGAAACGTGGAGTCTACAGGTATGTCCACCAGTGCAGCCGTGTTTGTTTTGCTTCAGCCTGCGGCTTCTTGTTGACGTCATACCCGTCACTCCATTTCATTGGTGGAAAATATCAATTTTCTAGGATACTAAATCTATTGGGTTGTGGCAAGATGTATTTCTAGGTTTTAAAATCACAAATCTTGTGATAATTCATCTTCCTTGCAAGGTAACATTAAACAGGTCCTTTCAAAAATTATGCTACTCCTAACCCTAATATTTTGTTGTACAAATTGAATTGCTTTCTGACAATTGGCAGTAATCCCCGGCTGGTCTTAAGAAAGACCATTCATCATGTATCCTACAGAGATTCAAAATACTGTGTAAAAGATGAAGCAAAGAAGCCACAGAACTGTTTTATATTCTTGCTCTTCATTTTTCTGTCTGTTTAGAAAGAGCTGATTTACTTTGGTAAAAAGTTAAATTTTTGACTTATCTGTCCATAATACATTATTTCACAATGTTTTGGCTTATCAAGTTGTATTATGGCAAATTGTCTGGCTTTTTTGGGAATTTTTGTTTTGAACGATAGTGGTCTCCAATGTCATCTCCCATTAATTCCACTTTGACTTATACAATGATATATAGAGTCATCTCACACTAAAGTTATTTGAGCTTGAAGCTTACCTTTAATCTCCTGAAGTTTTTCTGGGGTCTTCTGTTGCCATTACGTATCTGTCTGCTTGACTTATCATTTTTCCACCTTGGTTCACATTCAGGGATGTTTGCTAGAGTCCAATGGACCTTAAATTTCTGAATAATATGTGCAACTATAGTCACGAGAACACAAAGCTGCTTGGAGATTGTCCTATAGCCTTTACCTTAAACATGCTTGACTATACGTAGGTTTCTTTCTAATTTCATGAGACAACTTTTTTGTTTCCTCTGGTCCATGTTTAGTGTGTTTTGCTCTATGTCACCAGACAGAGAAATAGCTGCATTTCCATTAGCCCTTTTAGGACTACCATTATAAAGGTCCGCATGAGCATCTTTTTACATTTTTGGATGCTGCAGAGTCATTATTAGG
>JAUZNJ010038363.1:0-13761 GCA_034780135.1 Jordanella pulchra
GTAAAATCAGCCCGAACGGATGCAACCGGCCGGCCAGGCTGACCATGAACATGGAGCGGGTTTCACAGGCGGGACGAAGTCAGTCAATCAGGTAACGACGGATGAGACACTTTCAAAAGTAAAGCTCAATCAGGATAAATGACGAAAGGCTCCTAAAAACATCACTCTGCTGTTACAGAAAAGCTCTGGTGCATTATGGGTAACCGTGGCACAGCGTAAACATCTTAGAACTGAGAGTCTGAGCCTCTCCAGGTTGACATGGTGATCTTCCAAAACATTTCTTCATGTTTGTCGTTAGCTCGTTAGCTGCAGCCCTGATTCAGACTAGAAGTCGCCTGCTGCAGGTTTTTTCTTTAGGCCGATTCCAGAACCGATTATTATGACTTCAGTCAAACGGACCCCCGATATTCAGGGGAACCATTTTTGAAGCTTCGCTTTGTTTACATGATGGAGACAAAATGATAAAAAAATTACAAGAGTCTCAGTTTAAACAGAAACATTTATCAACCAAAGAAATCGTTAACAGTGGAGTCCAGAGCGGGTCCTTCCCCTGTTGATGATGTCACAATACGGCAACACTGGGGGGACAAACTGTACGGCACCACTTTCTATGGGTCATCAACTAGATTTTCTTTTCTTGCCCGTTTTCTAGATGACTTCAGAAAAAAAACACTTGTAGATTTTAGACAAAGCAAACAGCAGCTATTCTACTTGTAGAATCTATAGTCATGTTTGGGTAACTAACCACAGCTAACCTGTTAGCTACTGAGCACAGCTAGCCAGAGCAGTTCATTCATTCACCAGAACCTAATCCTTTCAGTTTTATTATCCATCAGATAAAACTTTATGGGTCATTAGAAACATCAACACTACAGGTGCTCCGCTTCATCAGGTTATAACAGGCCGGCCGTAGTTTTACATCACTGGAAACTTTCAGCCAATCAGGTCGCAGGGCTGAGCAGCTCTGGCACTTACATCATCCCTACAGGCGGCTGAAAATATGGCTGCTGAATCCAGCAGCTATGAACCGATGCAAGAAAGAAACAAGCAAACGTGGACCCAAACTAAGGATGTTTGGGTCCATCTCTACCCCGGACGCTGTGATGTCAGCGCTGCTGAAAAGCTCCAAAGATAAACTCCTGGCAGAGTTTTCCTGCACGATCATTTAGCTCCTCATCGTCTTTCTATGAGCTCAGAAAAGCATCACAGCTATAAAAACAAAAAAAAGTGTTTTCAGGACAAGAAGAGAAATTTTATTTCCTAAAAAAAAATTCAATTTGCTCAATAGTTTCTGTCTAATTCATGTTTGTTTTCCTTGTATCCTTGTGCATCGCTCTATCATCTAGTCATGTCAAAGTATTTCAAACAATATTTACCTGTAATTTATGTTGTTTTAATCTGTTATTTTACCACCTGATAAAATGCAATAAGATTTGAGGTAAAAACAACAAAAAATGACAAAGATCTGCAGAGCTATGAATACTTTTAGACAATGTCTGTGTGCATCATTACAGAAAACTTTCATCTGTAAACTAAAGGTTCTGGTTTGGTGAAGCAGCACCCCCCAGTGGTTTAAGATAAGAATGACACTTTGCAAAGTTCTGAAAACAGCCGAGCCTCGGAAATAGTAGCACTAATGGAGGGCTTTCAGTAGCCATAGAAACCAGACATTGTTGGTACTTAAAGTCAAATTTAATTATCGTAAAAATAAGGGAAATCAAATTAGAGATGATGAAGTTCAAAAGGACCGTTTTAACTCCACAATCAGTAGCATGTGTGTTGAATTAAAAATCCCATCTGTCGCCATCTTTTCTTTCTGGTCTCTGAGTTAGCAGCTAATCTGGACTCTGGGTGCTTCGGTCTCCTCACCTGTGGAACATGGAGGCAGCCTGCTGGTTTGTGCTCGACTGAGAGCCGTCGTCTTCGTCCCCGTCCGTCTCGCTGTCTTCAGAGTCCTCCTGTTTTTAAGGCCACGAACACAAGCGAGCTTTTTAAACCATTCAAACATGAAAGCTTTAAAGGTGAAACTCCGCTCCCACCTCTTGCTCCGACTCTGTTCCTGACAGCTTCTTGTCCTTCCCTTTGGAGCCAGCTCCCCCGTTCTTGCGGCCGGATCCTGGCTTTCGGCCCCAAAAACCAAAAAAACAAAAAAATGTTAAAAAAAAAAAAAAAAAAAAAAAAAAAAAAAAATAGTTGGCATTTTTTTAAAGAGCTGCTTTTCCCTCAAACCTTTTCCAAACAGATGTTTTTTTGTTTTTGCAGGAAATCAAAAACACTCCAGTCAGACTTTAAGCACCAGCTCTGCTTTTATTTTTGAGTTTACCAAAAAATAAATAATATAGCAGGTGAGATTTACAGAGCAGAAATAACAGAAGTTATGGCATAAAGCATAAGATCCTCACATCTTATTGTTGTTTTAGAGGAGACGTGTTGAGAAATAATTATATAATTTTATCTAAATAAACTGAATCATCGTTAAACCTTGTGTGACTGAATTAGGAGCAAACATTCATTAAAAAATGACAAAGTGTTTTAAAACTCCGTTGCAGCATCTCGGTGACGAGACATTAATCTATGAGAGCAAACAGAAGAAAACAGCCTAAAATCAGCGTTTAACTGGAGCTATCCCCAGAAATCGCACTTTTTTTTCATGTTTTGTTGGTGTTGTGCTTTAATTAAAACCTGTTGGACAATCCTGTCAGTTAAAGAGGTTTGCTTGTGTTTTTTTCTCTTTGATTTTGCTCCTTCTCCTCTGGGCGCTAACATTAGCCTGCCGTGCTATCACCACTTCCGTGTGTTTTCCACCTGCAGGCGGTCGGTTAGCGCTGCTGCTCGTGTGGCGAGGAGACCAGGAAACGGACCAACTGCTAATGTTGCTAACGCTACATCCAACTTCTGTTTTACAGCTGTGTTGGTTCCATTCTTTTTTTATTTTTTCTGAAGATCTCGTTCTGTGATTTTGCTTCATAAAGTGTTATATTGATGCAAATCTGTTTACAAAGTTTCATTTCATATTTTTCAGAAACCTTGTTGTTTGATTCATTTTGTTTCAATGTTTTTTCTCCAATAACATTGATGTGGTTTCAGACCAAAGGACACAATTCAGCTCATTTTTTTCTTCATTGCGTCAGTACTATGATGTTCCCAATGGTCGTTATGTTGAAAACAGAAGTAAACATTTGAACAAATTGTTCTATGCAGAAGGAGCCCTGAAATGGGTCCAAGCATTATAATTTAGCTCATTCATGAAGTAAAGCATATATTTACCACAACTTGGGCCAATTCCAGCACAACTATGCCACACAAATATAAACCTTTAAATGTTCTTTGCTGCTTCGCACGTTATGAACGAAGCACCAGAAACTGCACGACTGTTTCGTCTGTTTTACTTTTTAGAAATAAAAGAAGTATACAAATTTTGTGCTGTAACAATTTGAAGTTGACTTTGTCAAATTATAACCAAGCAGACAAGAAGACGCTTTAGTTCCAGTTTTCATTTAATTAAATCTAGATTTGTTTTATCTGAAACTCCTAAATCTGTGAAACAAAAAGATCATTTATTTCAAGCGTTGAACAGTTCGTTCTGTTGATACTGATAAAGTCCTGCCTTTGGCATGTCTCATTCGCATGTGCCTGATCTACCTGCGTGGGACCTTTTCTCCTCCTCCCTCAGTGTGGTTCTCCTCCCCCTCGCCCTGCATGTCCGGGACTGTTGCCACCAGATCTTTTAAGAAGTCAAACTGTTGCTCCAGCTCGATGCATTGCTTTCTGAAAAACAACAACAAAAAGGTTAAACTGTCTTTAAATCTGTGCAAAACATCAAATTAATTATCTTATGGAAGTTATAAAGCAAAAATGAGAAGAAAGCATAAGGATTCAAATGAAACAAAACCTTTTGCACTTTGTATATTTCATCCACAGAGAATCAGTAAAAACATGCAGCAAGTCACGTTCTTTTTAATTTTATGTTTTTATGCACAACAGTTGAACTGAAACCCAGAAACACAGGAACTCACAGATGCGATGTCGTCATCGTCTTTGCGTTCCTGGACTGGGTGACTTGGCAGGCCTTCGTAAGCAACGACTCCAGAAAAAGCTCAAGAGCTCTCGCTGAGATTTCATTCAAGGATATAACACTGCTGCGGGTCAAAGTGTCCCAAAATAATACCTGTACATAACTCAGAGCTTAGGTGCAACGATGCATAGATGTTTTCTAAGGGTGAAGTTCTGCACTATATACATCCTGTTAGACTGCTAATTATTTTTAATTAATTTCACTTGCATAAACAAAGAATTTAAACCGGAAGGATACAGATAATAACAGGAACTGCTGCAGCCACTTTGCCTATTTCTTCATCTGTCTGCATGATCTTCTTGATCCTCGCCTGAAATAAAAATAGATACAACGTTATTTCTATGGGAACTATCAGCAAAGTCCAACTTTTAAACATGTTTCTGTACCAGCATCCAGGATGGGAATATAATAAACTATGCAAATTATACTGCGGATTAAATGCAGAATATGCAGAATATACGAGTAACGGTTGATGTGCATAAACAAAAGACGCACAAATTATTCTAAAATACAAGTTAGCCACGAATGCTAAAAACAACGACTTCTGATAGCTAACTTGAGGCAAACAGATAAAAAATAAGTACATTATTTAATTCAGACGAAATTAAGATTTATCGAGGATAAAGTTTAAGCTATCAAGAAAGTAGTTTTTGTAAAATATTTGGCTTATTTTGCTCTATAAGCAACAAAAGACCCCTAAAGCCACTCAAGTTAAGCTACAGTACATAGCTTCTCATACAACAGTTAGCTAAAGTTAGCTAGTGTTGACGCCGGTAGAAATAAATATTTTAACTCACCGGAGGGAATCTGGCGTTATATTTCTTCTTTTTGCTGGGCATAATTAAATAAATCTGTGGATAAAGTAAAATAAAATACAAAAACCCCTCAGGATTATAAGCCTATTCCATAAACAGTCCTCCTCCTCCTGTCCCGGCTAACTTGTTAGCACGTTGTCGTCAGCCGGTCCGTGTCAGTTTGGTTCCGTTGGATCTCAGGGCCGCCAGCCTCAAACAGACTCACTCTGTTCCGCATTGTTCGCTTGGAGAAAAAAATCACAACCCACTTTATAATCACACCTAACATTATGATGGATGGAAATGTTAACAATTACTCTAAAGGAGACGTAGAAGAAGTTTTCTACTACTGTTTTTAAAAAGTTTTAATGACAAAGAAAGCAACTGTGCGGTTTCTAGATTTCACAAAATGACGTAAATTTTATTAACCTCTTTTCTTGCATTGAAACACGTATAATTTAGGGGAATGAGGTAGTGATGATAAGTGAGAGGGGGACACTCATTAGGGCAACAACAGGGCAGCGTCAGCAGCTGAAGTTGGTATTTGAATCATACCCGAGTAAAGGGCCATTCCACCGTTTTTTATACAAATCTGGGATCTCTGTCTCCTGGTTTAGTTCTGAGTCGAGTAAATGCGTGTAAATTCAATCAAATGCGAAGCAGGATTTCTTTCAACTAGTATTTGCGTGAAAAAAATCTCAACCAATAATTTACATGGATACAAACCAGCTTAAACTGAAATGAAATTTAAATAATAAAATACTTTGATACAATTTAAAATGTGAGGCTTCTGTAGACAGATTCACCAAAGCACATTCTTATGAATTAATTCAACTGTTTTTTCAGGATTTAGACTTTAGAAAAAAACATACATACTAAAAGTTGTGAAAATGTATTTTAAAAAATCACGTAATCAGGTCTGCAAAGAAGACATGTACAGATTTAATGTGAGGAAAAAGGAAGCTAACATCTGTGCAGATCTAAAACATCCTGTGCATAAACTGTTTGGTTTTCCTTGCTGCATATTTAAACAAATAAAACCAAAAACTACACACATGCATAGACTATATATACTCTTAATTTATGTATACTTGGCATCTATATCCTGCTGGAGCTTTGAACAAACTCAAATTCCTTAACTGTGTCAAATAAAGCTGATTCTGTTTGTATTGAATGTGCAGCTTTTATGTTTGGCCTTGTGTATAAAAGTTCCGCAGAAAACAGGTTGTAGATTCATCGACTATAATACAGGAACGGCTCTACAGTTCATACATGTAAACACAGTGTCAGCTTTGTAAATAAAAATAAGTCTGAAATCTTATGTTGCTAAGAAGATCAAGTTAACTGAATCGAACTGGAACTAACAAAAGAACAAACTGGAACAAACAAAATATTCAATTTAGTTCAAAAATACTTTATTAATCCCAAATGGAAATTGTTGTCGTTTTTATTGTAGGGGTTTCTTAAACTGAAGATGCTAATAAAAGTTATAAGCAGAAGGCAGCAGTGGGTTGGTCTTACATTGCCCCACAACATGATGCTGCCACCACTATGTTTTAAGTTGGGGAAGGTTTATTCAAAGTGAAACAAATAGTCATTTTGTATGCAGCACACTTCTCAACACCTGTTCAGGTCTCTTATTTTCTTCCACTTTATGACTTGCTATATTGTTATATACACAAAAAAACAAAGTTGCTGTATATAAAATACAATGTGAAAATAAACAGTGATACACTTTAGAATAATTGAGCCCACGTTTGACTAGTCCAACTATTTTACATCTTGAACAAGATTGTAGGAATGAATCAGTCCTTTGAAAACTCCAAATCAAAAGCGAACTTCAACAGCAGCACCTAAGCGGAAGAGCCACGCTGGCTGACAACGTGAGCTACAACAACAGGTAGCCTGCCCACATCTGTGCTCATGTCTCTTGGTTTGTTCGTGTGTGCGTTTAGTAACGCTTGTTGCTTTCAACTGTTAATTATACGCAGAAGATGCTCCTTTACAACAATGTAGAGAAAGGTTAGGAGTTGTGAAAGTGGCTAACTAATGGAGCTAGCTGCAGCAGGAGGGCGGAGGTAACCGTTTATAGAGTCCGCTCGTTAATTAGAAACCGTTTGGAAGGCTGGATGCTAGTTAGCAGTAGCTTCTGGTGCGATTAAGCTCAACAGCTGCTTCCTCCCCAGGATCCGTTCACCAGTTTGGGGCAAACACTGACAGAACCATGGAGGAGGAAGCCCCCTTCGACGCCGAGTCAGAACCCCTCTTCCCCGCAGAGACCTACGCCGCCGAGGCCCTGGCGGCGGACATGGACCCTTGGATCGTGTTCAACTCCAGAAAGACTCCCAGATCCGAGTTTGACGGCTGGCTGGAGAGCAACAGACCCTCACAGGTGTACCGGTTCGGAAACGAGGACAGCGGCTTGGGTCGGGTCGGGTGGATCGCTATACTGGGTCCGAACCACATGTCGGAGTCAAAGGACGTGCTGGGCCTCCAGGAGAGCTGGGAGAAGCTGCTGGCCAGTTCCCGGCCGGTCACCTTCCAGACCGTGAAGGAGCTGGCCCTGAACCACGGGGTGCTGTCCGGGAAGTGGCTCATGTACCTGGACTCTGGCTTCAAGGTGGACCACGCGTGGGAGTGCGTGGCCAGAGCAACGTTAGACGGTAAAATCGCCTCAGCTAAAGTGAGTCCTTATGATCCCAGCGGCGATCCGAGGCACGTGATCTGCGTCTATAACAACGACTTCACCGATGAGGCGGAGGTTGTTCGGCTGGACTCCTTCATCCGGGCCTCGGGGGTCAAATGTCCGCTTTCATACAAGCCGGACGTCTACACCTACCTGGGGATCTACAGAAACAACCGCTGGAAGCTCTGCCCCACCATCTACGAGAGCAAGTTTGACCTGGAGTGTGTCCCCAGGCGCTCTCACATCATCAACAAAGTCACCAACCTGGAGGTCGCATAAAGGAACAAAAAACGGACCTTTTCTGGACCCCCTGCTGGGATTTGATCTCAAATCTGCTAAAGAAAACAAACGTTTGATGCATATTTTCTCATTTCTTTACAGAAATCAGTCTTCTTAGCAGCTGGGAATGATTTCAGCTGATTTACTGAACAACAGAAATCTGGGATTAAAATTAATCTTCAAGGATTCACAGCATTTCCAAATAAAAACACACATTTGACAACCGTTTTTTTTTCTTCATACATGGTTGTGGTTTTTATTTGCTAAAGAAAAACCAGTTGGAATCTGGACAGAGTTAGTCATTCATCTGATACATCTGCTAATATATGTACAAAAAAAAAAACAAACGAATTGTATACTGAACTACACGTTACTACAGCCGTTATAAAAAGTCTGTAACTTTTGTTTTACCACAGTTTGGATGTAAAAAAACGAACAGCTGACCGATGAAAAGGTCTCGGTTTAGTTGGCATACTGGGAATTATTTACATGTAGCCCTTCATTTGGTTTCCTGCCGCTTTCTGTTCTAATTGGGGACGAACGATAAATCTGGATCGTATGATATTAAAATCAACCCAGATCGTCGCATCGTTTCGTCTCCGATAGAAGCGGCGTCCTTTAGAAATACAGACCTCTGATGGTATGAAAACAACCACCACGTTTTACCGCCTTCAAACCTCGTCTCCGGTTCGAAGTTCCTTAGGGTGAAAAGTGCTGGAGTGTCCCTTCCCCCACTTGTTTCTGAGCACTTTCAGGTCCTTTTTTTTTTAAATCTTTAAAATCTCCAAACAAATGTTGTTTGAAATGGCGCTAATACCATGATACCAGGGTTACAGGAGGATACCATGACGACCACATGCCGCCTCAGGCCCGGTCCAGGATTGTTGTTTTTATCTAAATACATTCAGCTCTGTGTTTTTATTTGGTAATAGTATTTGTACGTTTGTCCACAGCGAGAACGCCGGCTACCTTCGGCTCGTCTTTATTCCAGTCCAGCCTCTTGTTGTAGGGATATAAAAACGCTTTGTTTAGGTCGGGTGTCCTGACACGAAGCCAGGTTGGCTCCCGCTGTTGAAAATGGAGATGAGGCGCTCTTCGTCGGCAGACATCAGGACGTCCAGGTCGTCCAGCACCGTGGGCTGCTGGTTGTTGTTGGACGCCAAGACGATCATGTCTTCGTTCCGGAGCAGGTTAGCGATGCTGTTGGGGTAATTCATGTAGGTGCTTCCTGGGTTGTTGATGGAGTCGGAGGGGTTCTGGGATGCCGCGCTGTTCTGGGCGGAGCTGGAGAGGCCCCCGTGTTGGGAGGAGGTTAGCATAGACGTGGCGGGCACCGGGTTCAGAAGGTCCTCAAAATCATCCATGTTTAGGCTGTCCAGGGTGCCGGGGACCTGGGCGTCAGAGAAGCTGGGGAATTCTGGGATGTCGTCGTCGGCCAGCGGGGCCTCCACTCTGAACTGGGGCTCCTGCAGGGGGAAGGAGCCCCCGGTTTGTGAGGGGGCCGCGCCCCCCTGAGGAGCGGCGGACTCCTGGGCCATGGCCGAGGAAATGTTGGGGAAGAACTCGTGCAGGTCTGACAGGTTAACCGTAGAGTAGTCCTGGTTGGCTGCGGAGGGGGTGGTCGTCGTCGAGGAGGTTGACGCTAAACTCATGGGCACCGGGTTGGCTTTGGGCTGGGGGCCCAGCTTCAAACTCTCCATGATCTTCCATGTTTGGGTCGTCGTTGCCGAGGGGACGGATGAGGGCGGCTCAAGTTTGTTTGTAAACAGCTGGCCTGGTTGGCGGTATGGGAAGAGGGTCTCAGTTTTGTCTGTCCCACTGCTGCTGACGGACGCCTCTGCTGCTGAAACACACATTTATTAGATTGACACCAAAGAATCAGTCGCTCTCAGCGGTTCAACGTCGGGTATCGTTCCAGAAACATTGACGAGCTGTGGACCAAACGGCTCGTTTTAGAAACGTTCTCAGACTAAAACCCACCTGGTTGTAAGTTCATCGAGGGCGGCTTAGCGGGGACGTTTCTCCGGGCGTGGTTGATCGGCCGCCGCTCTTGTGGAACAGGAACTAACATTTCAAGAGACGCGCTTTTAGTGGAGCTGGACGTAAACACAGCATCAGAAATCAAAGCGTCCCGGTTAACGTACCGGAGGAGAACATGGGGCTCAGCTTCAGGCTCTGGAACATGTCTCCTGTTCGCTTCCTCTTCTCACTCAGCCTGTATTCATCTGGTTGGAGTAAAACCGAGTTCAGACTTTTTCTACGTCATCTTTGTTGAGAGTAAACGGTGCGGTCTACTACCTGGGTCGGCGGGGAGGTACTGGAAGTCCATGGGCTCGCTGACCTCTCGGTCGGACGGCCGTCTGAGCTGCATCTTCACCTTAACAGGTTCGCTGAGGTTAGTGTCGCGATAGGGAGGAGTGCGGAACACGATGGCCACCTGTCGGTGGACGTCGGCCTGAGAGAAGGTGCCCTTCCCCTCCCACGAGTCCTGGAAGAAGCGAACCTCGATGTCCTCTGCAGAAGAAACCAGAGAAACAAAGCTCACCAGGAATGAAAAGATCCGCAGAAAAAGACACTAGAAATCAGTTTCCAGAGCTAATGAACTGCTACATTACATTAGCATAGAAAAGTAATCACACCCCTTTAAACGTGAAGATGAAAAACAAACCTTGCAGCTATTTTTTGACCAACAAAAATATTAAGATTGTTTTTTTAAAATAAAATGTGAGGAAAGCATATAGTTAAGGAGTGAATTTTATTGCAAGGAAGGTTTTATGGATGGAAATTTGAAGAATAAAAAAAAAAGAAGCTAAAATTAAACTTCTTACAACCAAAAGAAAAAAAAAAGATTTGAGAAATTTTAAAGTTTCTCCTAAATTTATTTCCATTTTACTTTTCAATGTTTGAAATTTAAAAGCATAGAGTACCTTAAAACTAAATTAAAAAAAGAGTATTTGAAATAAAGGGAGAAAATAGCGAAGTTACTCATGAAGCCTTTTTTCCATTCAGGAGTTTTTCAAAGTTTTATTTCTGGATTTCATTATTTTTTTCCCTTCAAACTTTCCTTTTCTAAAATGCGTTCTCTGCTTCAAGAAAAGTTGCTCCACATCCGTTTCCCAAGCTGCTGTTTGGAAAACAAAGGTTTCATAGAAGAATGGATGGAAATGAGAACGACTGAAGGAACCTCAGAGCTGCTTCCAAGCATTAAATCAAAGCGCAGTGGAAACTAGAAGCACATCCTCGTCGTATTATCCAGCAGTTCTTCCAGCACTTTCCAAACTGTAAAGTCCAAAGGATGAAGGGGTTTTATGTTTCATGGCCTTGACCCCTCAGTTCCAGGAAAAGAGCTTTTAATGCTGCACAATTTGGCTCATTTTGCTCCTCCTGACGCTTCAGTTTTAACTTTGCATCATCATCGCCATCCTGGAAGGAGGAGTTACTGCAGCTGCTGCTTTCAACAACTTCAGGTTATCCAGTGCAGCAAAAAGTATTTAGTCAGCCACCAACTGTGCAAGTTCTCCCACTTAAAAAGATGAGAGGCCTGTAATTTTCATCAACTGTGAGAGACAGGTGTGTTTTCTACTGATAACAGGTTCAAACAGGTGTCATTAATAAAGGTAACGAGTGGAGGACAGAGGAGCCTCTAACAGAAGAAGTTACAGGTCTCTGAGAGCCAGAAATCTTTGCAGCCGACCAAATTCTTATTTTCCTCCATATTAAATTCTTTAAAAATCAGAATGTGATTTTCTGGATTTTTTCTCCTTTTCTCTCATAGTTGAGGTTTATATATGATAAAAATCATCATCTTTTTAAGTGGGAGAACTTCCACAGTTGGTGGCTGACTAAATACTTTTTGCCCCACTGTAGGTAACAGTCTGGCCTATTTTTCAGTGTTTGGTCCTGTTTCTCTAGACACAGCCAGGGACTCGGCTTAGATCAGGTTCCAGTACTTTAAGTTATTTCCTGATATTTTTCTTATACCAGAGCTTTTAATATCATTAATATTATTATTTCTACAAAATTGAAACCAACTTAAGTGATTCATCATGACGACAGCAACTAAAAATCCCTCCGAGTCGGTGTCCCTGCTGTGCTTCTATGGCAACAGGAAAACAAAACTGTAGATGCAGAATGATCTGAAACTAGTGGGTTTATTTCCCCTCTAACAGCAGCTTGATGGCGCATGAAGTTATTTTGGACGATAGAAAGTCGAGCTGGAGGACATTTCTTATGACTGGTAGCAGGACAGCCAGTCGAAACCTGCAACAGATTGCAGAGAAAGTTTGTTTCAGGTCCTCCAAAGCCTTCATGTTCAGTCATGTGACTTTATGGTTTCCGTCAAACATTATCTGACTGTTAATCATGTCAAGCTCAGGACCTGAGGGCCACATGTTGGGTAGAAACGTATCAGAACCAGGAAATCGTATTTTTCTCTGTGATTTTTACCTGCAGCAGACGGAGATGTATGGAGGGAATTTTGTTTCTCCATTATTGTTGAAGCCAAAAGATGTTTCAAAAATTGGAAAAAAAAAATGCACATCAGAAATGAAACTTTGAAAAACTTCTCAGTCAATAAGGCTTTAAAAGTAGCTGATGTTTTCTCAGATTTCTTTAGATTTAATTTAAGTTTTTTTTTCCCCAAGTAGTATTTTCCCATTTTATTACTCCTAAAATTTTAAATTTTATATGTATTGTGGAGAGAAGAGCAAAGATACATTTCTATTGGTCTCCTGGATGTTAGCAACTATTTTTATCCAGCTTAAAATGAAGAAAATGATTTTTAATACACAGTTTTAAAAAGACTTATTTTTAAACCGTAAGGCTGCTGGAGTCAGACACTGGTGGAAGAAGATGGATGGACAAATCCTTTATCCTTCTTTCATTATCTTATTTCAAGGGCAAACACACTCATTCCATCGGCAGATCATGTTATTTACCTACATTTCTCAGATTTAGTCGACCTAAAGAAGAAAACCAGGCAAACGTCAGTCAAGCTTCTAAGTATAGGTGCCGACCTGAAGAGGCAAACGTGCTCAGAAGCAGGGTGGTGGTTTCCGCATTCCTTCTGGACAGATAAGTTAAAAGTTTGCTAAAGCTAACCAAAGGTCAGCAGGTCCCCACGCTGCTGTAGGTTAGTCGACTTCTTAAAATCAGATGTGATTTTAACATCAGAGAAGCCGCTTGTTGTTTAAAGTTAGCATTAATCTAATCTTTGGTTTTTATTTTTGGAAGAGTCAAGTAATGAACACCTCTTTCTGTTTTTTTTTTTACCTGGCTTAAAAAAAAAGAATGCAATAGCTGATTTGAAGGAGAGCAGGTGAGTGCGCCACCTACTGGCCAGGAGGATTTAAACTTGTAGCTATGACCTTAAAAAGACTCGATCTTTGTCAGCGTCTTATCTCCTCGCCTCATGTCGTTAAAATGTTCAATACCAACAACTCTGGGAATGAAAAACCTTAGAAATCCCTTTTCCCAACTACTTAACATTATAACTACATAAAGAAATACATCAAATCTGTTTTGATCTGACCTTCATTCCTTCCCGCCTGCACATTTTTTTTTATTCTTCATTTTGGCTGCAAATATTAGCGTTTGCTGCTAGCAAGTGTTATATTTAAGCATAACAGAGAATGTATGACTTCAGGAAGTGGTGCAGGCATTCTTTACTAGCAATCACTGTGTTTACAAAATGACTGCTAGCTTAAATGTTAAAATCTAGCTTTGTTTTAATCCCATTTGGCAACCTTAAGCAGGAAAAGCTTGTTCTTAATTCAGGTGAATGAGCTGCAACCGCCACTACAAGAAATCTGTTGTATCTTTCAGTTGTTGCGTCTGATTGTCATGTAAAACTGGTCTCCTTTAGCCTACTTCATGTTGGTAGAAAGGTGATACTCGAGTAAATTGTCAACAGACATTTGTGTAGCAAA